>JAOBRG010372237.1:0-11734 GCA_027574985.1 Umimayanthus nakama
GGGGCGAGGCGCAAACGAGTTGAGTATCAGGCTATGTGGCTGACGTTTCAATAAGTTCTAAGCGCTAGCCCTTCGACGGATCGTCAATATAAGAACCATTACTAAGGAAACAGCAAGGTACGGGCCGAGTTAGGCTCTAAATACAGCCTCTTGTCAAGCTTTTTTCGCGAAATGGAACGAACAAAACAGGTCCGCTTGTGCAAGGTATCACTGATTTAACATGTCGATAAAATTGTGATTGTAGCTCTTAGCTACTGGCTCTGAAGTCATTTCTTAGCAAATTACTTTCCATAACAATATTAAAGTTTTCGAAATTTAAACTGGCATATAGTCTTGACAAGCCAACTGTAGCTTGTTTGTCCGAGGGTTAACATCGATCCAGATGTTATTAAAACGGCTTGAAATGGGCCGACATTTTCAATTTAAGAAAGATTCTCATAACACATGAATTTTAGATAACTTAGGTGGTTCTCCTAGAGCTAAATTGGTTTGGCTAATGACGTAATAATGACGTCATATCTGAAACTACTCTCAGGTTCAAAATAAATGCGGGGGACGTTTCTTTTTTTTCGTGATTTTTGCAGACCCCTTGACCCAACCCCTTAACTTCATAATGAGGGATTACAAAGAAGTTCATAAGTAAATCATAAACCGTTGTTTCATTTTTTAAGCGGCTCCGCAATAAGCTAGAAAAACCGGTGTTAAGTGTCTAGGATATTCCTAATTTCGTCTCTTCTCTTTTATATCTTATTCTCGCCCCCTGTTTTATTTTACCTCCCCGTTTTGTAACTTTTCAAAATCCTTGAAGACCCTTGTTAACCTGAGAGTACAAGCCTCGTAGAAACTACGTCCAACAGTCTTAGTCCTTACACGCGCGCCTACGGTACAACAAAGAATGCACTTGATCGGCACAGCAAATTAAGCAACATTTTTCATGTTTTTCACTGACGCAGCTTTGCTGCAGAACTGAAGAGCTAAACACGAAAACTCTTCTTATACTTCTGCTCTTTATTTGTTTGCTAACTTCAAACGGTTTCTCATTTATTAAATATGTTTCTACTACTGTAATAACTTATCTATTTCTTTAAATAGTTACTATATCAAATATCGAGACAGGTGTTCTGAGTTGAATTTCGTTCCAAGTGGTGTTAAACACGTGTTTTCTCTCACTCCAATTGTTTCTGAAAAATGTATATACCTATTGGTTAACTGAAATTTGTGATTTTTGCGGACTTTTTTGTTTAAAAGCTGTATCGTGCATACCCCATAGGAGGAGGTAAATGAGCCGAGTATCGGAAACGCATTCTTTTTTTCCTGGATTGGAGTCGCACCAATTTCGTACGCTGTTTAAAACTAATTCATAAGTCAATTCCAGTCAGAACTCGCGCATTTTGCACATAGCCACATTTACCAGTCTTTCATGTAAGTTTTTGGGTTGCAACGGTTCGTATGACAAGAACGTCGACTTCTACGAAATCTAGCGCTCTTCAAAACTGTTTCTGCTTTTGACTTCCGGTTTCAGTAAAACGTGCACACGCTTTTCCAGTACACATCAACGTAAGCAAAAAAAAGGACATAAACTTAAACATTTGACAAATCAAGTACATTCAGATATCTATCTGTCGTAAAAAATCATTTCCGTTTCTTTGGCAAGTGCACTTTTTCAAAACCGCGAGTAAATTTAAAATCAGTGTTGCGAAAGTTTACTTTTTACCGCAAAAGTGCTGGTTACGATTGATGTTAATCAACTGGAAATGCGAAAGCGATACCAAGCTCTGGTGATTGGCTAAGCAGCAACCTCTATTTTCCCCCGCGGAAAGGACATCGCGAACGCCTACGCGAAAAAACCTAGCGCCTGAATTCCGCTGCTGACGAACTCAAGAGGAAAAAGAGGGACCGCTAGTAGTTTATCCAATCAAAGGGTGGACCATGAAGTCAAAGGAAAAAGACACTCGCATTATCACTGCATTGTATTCAAGTGTCTCGTGTTAGTAACTGGCAAATGCATTAAGGTTTCACAGGTCAAAAATGGCCAAGAAAATAAATAACAGAGCTATGCGAATGGCTTTTCCACAGTAAAGCGAAGCGGACACTATAATGTATATCTATCATATATTGCAAATCAGATCGTTTCCTTGAGAAGCAACATGTCTCCTTATTCTCCTTATATGGTATGGTTCTTCTTGTTCCGCAAGCGGCGAGTCATGAAGAAACCTATCAACTGTGAATAGAAGAATTTCTCAGTCAGTACGTACGGAGACCATTTGTCAGTCAGATACCCACAAACCTATTTATCAATGGAAAGCACATAAAATTACATAAATGACGGTGAAAGAATTGTTGAAAATATTTTAGTTTAACAACGAACGCGACATCATAATCTAAACTGTTTCTTCACTTCTAGACGTCAATGCGGCTGTCACGGTTTCAATTTCAACCATTTTAGTTTGCTTGTGCGATTCAGCACAATTTTTGCTCCTACTCCGTCCTGGCGATTTTTAATTGTACGCGTCATTAATTTTCGACAGGTATTTGAAGAAAAGTCCCCATTTGCAGCATACAAAACTGCCCTGTTTGAACCACAAAAAACAATTGGAGCAGATATTCAAATTTGCCAGGGCGGTTTTCATCTTCGGCTATTATTTTATCATTTTGCCAAATTTGACGACGGGAGATTAAAAATTGAGGGAGCATTGATCCTTTGCAGGTTCGTCGGTAGTTTTAACCAAAATATGTCTCGCGAAATTCACTCCTACAGTACACCGCACGACATACAATTTTACTTCCGGTACAAACTCTCGTTCGTCATATCTCGCGAACTATTAAACTTATTGAAAAACATTTTTTATACTAGAAGTTCATTTAACGTATAGTTATTTTCTGGGAAAATCTCACTGATTTCCAAACTTTGAACAATTCCAACGTGAACGGTATCCTTAACCCTAGAACGTCCCGAGGGGGGAGGGGGCGCTGAAATGGTCCGCCCTAAATTGGAGGTTGAATCGACTTTGCGCCGCATTTTTGGTGGCCTGGTGCAACTAATTGCTTCCCGAGTTTCTAACAGAAACACTCATTGCATGGCAACAGGGTTGTTCTCGTTTTTGTTTTTGTTCTTTATTCTTAAGCTTATTGAAACTTTTGGGGTTTTAAGTATTTCAATATTTTCTAACTCGTATAGCTAGTTTGCTAGTGCTAGTCAAGTCACAGTAATTTTAAAAAACACAAACTACTACTTTCTTAAATTTTATGCTGCACTGTAAAACGACTGTTGCAAAGCGCAATTCGGTGGACGGGGATGGCACAAATATAAAGCTTATCCACTGTTACTACAGGCGTGCTATCATCTAGGCACTCATTACGGTTCCATCGGTTGGAATGAAAAATGGAACGGACCAATGCATTGAAAATTTGCCAGGACGAAGGGAACAGAGGGCAGCCTTGTCTTACACCCGACTTCTTGAAGAGAAAAACTCGAAAATCATTGTTTTGAAGTGAGCTTCTGATTCCTCTGTAAAAATATGTGGTCCATCCTATTTGGACAATTCATTGTATATTGTGCAGCCAAGGCAGTAAAAACAAGTTTTAAACAAGGCGTTCTTTTTTTTATGATACTAGTACAGTACTAAGCAAACACTTGCTACTTTACTTCACACCCCCGTCAACACAGTTCCCCACTCCAGAAGAAAAAAAATAGAGTGAATATGACTGGAAACGTTCCATCCAAACGGCTCCTCGAAGCAATGATACCGATGCACAATTGCTAGCGTGTACCGATTGTGATGTGGTTCGGACAATACATTTTCCTAGTAGCACATATTGTTCTTAAATGAGAAAAGCACATGCATTGTGCAAAAACAGCATCATCTTAAGTACCCTTAGTAATTCGTTGTGGGTTTTGGAATAAAAGTTTGAACATCATTTCTTTCCGCTTTGTCTCTGGGAGCAAGAATGTGTTCGAAAAGGGGTTGTGAAGTGCAATTCGCTAAGAGGGCAATTGCAGAAAAAAAAACTGACCATGGAGAATATATTTATTAAACTTCAAATTTACAATTGTCTTACATTATTTTCTCAATCACTGTTTAGAAAAGCTTTCAGCACGTCAGATCAGTATCAACAACATCCAAAAGTGTATCATTTAAAGTACAAAAAGAACGAACATCTCCAAACTAGAATGTGACCCCTTCAGAACTATATAAATTATATTGTTTTAATACATTACTGCAAGCAAATGACACGGCTCAAGTTATCAAAACTACAAAAGCTAGTAGAAGCTACCGCAACTGTTAAATACGTAAACTTCTCTGTAAAACTCCAAGAATCTAAAAAAAAGGTCAAAAATATGCCCATGGACTTCTTTTCAGAAACGTTTCGCTGCCATGAAAACTGCAGTTTATGTTTTGTAATCAACTGCAGAAAAAAAAATGTACAGGTGTATCTTTTGTAGAATTAACATTACAATGTTGACTGCTACATTAGAAATATCATTTTGACTTATGTCTCGATTCTTTTCTGCTACAAAAATCACTATGAGCTTCCACATTTGCAAGGTTGCATGAACAGAAACTTGCCTTTAGTCAATAATAAGTTACTAATGAAACCAATTAAGGAGAAATGAAAACTGCTACTACTCTTATTGCCATTCAGACATTGTTTTGATTTCCACTGAAGTCAGCAGTCAGACCATTTATTGTAATACAAATGAATGTAGATCTCGACATTGTACGTTGCTTAAAGCATGTGTACACAGGTATGTATGAGTAACCATGGTTACTAAAGATCATATATGGCCTCACACATGTCTATTTAGAAACCTTTAACCTTGTAAGGGCTCATAGCCTATTAATCTTTACAGTTACCTGTAATAAATATTTTATACCAGGGTTCTGGCAATTTAGAAACTACTGTAGATTTCACGACTTTTTATGGATATCATAACCAAAAATATTCTATTTAAACATATCCTCAAACTAAAAATGAAGCAGTCTCAACATCGTTTCACTTTCCTCGCACAATGATATGCTTTCCCTGATCAAATTTGGTTTTCCATGCCTGGATATTGAAATACTGAACGTCCATGACTTGTAAACACATCCATCCAACAGAACACGAGTGCAATAAGATGAGGGTGGAGCGTTAGTAGGTTAGCAGCAGCACCGATTGACACCAGCTATAGGAACTGACTAGGATTGGCTCGTGGGTCTTTGGTATTCCTTAATCGACACGATATGTACACCCCAAACAGCTGCAGTGAGAAGCAGAAAGAGAAAGATTACAGGACATCACTCGTACATCCTGCCCTCAATACAACATACAGCAACAACAAATCTGAGTATTTACAACAATTATTGTAGAAAAAAAGTTTAAAAACAGGCTAGGAGCTGCAGATCACGCGGTTCTGTGCTAGTTACTAACTGCAAATAGACATTGATTTTAAAAACACTGTTTACAAAATTACCTTGCGATTCATGGATCCATTCATGGCTAAACCTAGTTAGTTAATATACTTAACAAGTACAAACAAGTTCTAGAAAAGTTCTTTTTATAAAATACTTCATTTTGAACATTCACCACTGGTAAAAAACACATTTCTACAAGTTGGAAATAAAACAAAATTCAAATTCAAATGAACTTACAACTGAATGTAAATATGGGTCTGACAAAGATATTTTACATGTACATAAAAATTATACCACTAGTTCATTGTACATGTAAGTAGTGTACTGTTATATCTGCTTTCATTAGCATCATGATCACAGTTTTATGGAACATTTGAGTAAAGAGAGAACTTTGCCTGAGTGATCAATATAAGCAGTGTTTGTTTTTAAGTCAAATTCTTAACATTATCTCTAAGGGGTCATACAAAATTAAAAGTGTACAAATAGTAGTTTGGGTGGAAGGGACTAAAAGGCAGGTTCAACTATGTTCTTGTAAGGATGAAACAGTCAATGCCACCTACACATCCAGGTTTCCCATTATTTAAAGCTGCAGTCATAAAAAATCAAATGTTGTAAAAGACAAACTTTTTATAGTGGCTGTCCTGATTCCTTTTTACAAACAAAACAATAGTTACAGCACACTCACTCTGAAGATGATTTTTATGTTTAAAAAAGGCTGAGGAAGTGAATAGTAGCTGTATAATACCACCAAAATAAATGATATCTGTTCTTAGGGGGTCTCTGACCTCCACCCTAAAGTCCATGCAACCTAAAGTCTTTCTGCCAAAACATTGAGTACATTGTACAGTAGGTAGGGACAAAATCAGGGGGTTAAAATGAACCTACACGCCTAAAAAATGAAGGCAACATCCCTGGTACTGTGGCCAGTGTCATTATTTTTGGACTTTTTAAGTACCAGACAGCAGTTATTTAGAAAAAGTACCCACTGGCTAAACAACAAATAAGTCTAACCTCTGTTGTTAGAAGTCCCATAGTCTGCAACATGGGGAAGTTTAAATTACATGTAGGAAGCTTTTTAGTGACTGGTAGGGAAATGTTGCCCCAACAGTGCTTCCGAGAAGAACTTTAAATCTTGATTTTGGTCTTAAAATATACTACCGGTATTCCAGTAACATCCACAAGCAGAATGAAATTAATTTTTTCAAAAGGGCTGCAATTAACTAAACTTTTTGAAAGAGTGGGCCGGAAAGTTGTGCCTGGGTTCTACATGTACAAACGAGTATCTATCAAAAGGGGGGCTGGGATCCAACAACCCCTCCTCCAACAAGTGCACAGTAGTATACGTAAGCTAGCTGCAGGTATGTATAGCCCTGCATTACATGTACAGTATTTGCAAAACATCCTTAAAGTAACCACATATAAGCCAAGTAAGATTTGATTCATGAGCACTAATAAGCATTGTATTAAAGTGATACCGGTAGTTTAAAAAAAACTAATGTGGAAATTTGAATAGCGACTGGCAGCATAAATATCCAAAATAATACTTGACAGATAGCCCTACATGTAGAAAGGGAAATGGGCACAGTTGGAAAATGATAAAAAGCATCTCTGATACTAGTGCGACACAGATCCACATCCTCTAGAACTGACCACCATTACTCTACTATAACAACTGAGCTACAATGCCAGATAGGAGTTGAAAACTAGCAACAATACAGTACAACATTTAATACCACTACATACACACATAAGCCTCAACATATATCTCAAATGCTCACCAGTGTAAAGCTGAAGAACAAAGCCACTCCTCCGGACACCTTTATCCAATGATCAATGGCATCTTTCAGGATTCCATAACATGTTGAGCACTGGCTGCAGTCAGTAAGATGGGGTTTACTACAGCACTGTAGCTGTAAAATGCAACAACACAAATAAGTATGAACGATATTGCAATTATTATCCATATTCATACAGATATACAATCATAATCTTATATTGGGTCTTATCTATAGTCATGTAAAATGTACTTGTAAACTGTTTTACCGAACCTGGAAAACACTGATGTTCTGGGTACTTCCAGGTTTACCAGGTTTTTTTTTAAGGTTCTTGGAGCAACAGCTGTAAATCAGATTATTGACCCTAATATTTTTTTGCTGACCTCAGTAGTGGATTTATGGGAGGACCAAGGGGGCCCAGGCCCCCCTTTTAGTGAAATATAAATATTTAATATGTTATATATTCCAAATGATTAATAAGGAAGCGACTGAAATGAGCAAAATTGTTCAAATGCCATTTAAAATAATTTGGGCACCCTCTTTCTACAAGAATCTTCAAAAATGTTTGGATCTTTTCCTTGATCTCCACTGTAACTCAGAAATTTGTGAGAAATGGTGCAACAAACAAAATTACTATAATTATGATATAACCCTTGATTTAGTGCTTCAGAGTGAGATGTACATACATGTACGTATATGTACATGTAAGGAACTCGAATTACTTCTTGAAGATTATAAAGCAGTTACCTGTTTACATGATGGATGGAACATCTTTCCATCCATTGTACTATTCGTCATGTATTCCAAAGAAAATCCACAGCAGTCTTTCTTGGCCTGGATCTTGCTCTTGGTACTGTTATCCAATTTTCCCCAACCAACTTCTAGAAGCTTCTTTTGCTGTTTGGATGTGATTGCGAGGGCACCAATGGACACAGACAGTTGAATGATAAACAATAACAACATGACAACCATGTACTGCTGTCTGTTAAGGTCACCAACTTAAAATGGTCTCAATGTATACATGTAGCTTCTGTTAATGCACCAGGAGCACTAGCATTACTAACTTGCTAAAACCAGAAAATAAGAAATAGCTTATCCAGTGATGATTATAGTAATTTGTATCAATCAGTTGATGTCTAACAGGTTGGAAAAGTACCCCCTGCATTGGGGGCCTGATGCTCTAATCCCAATAATAATAATTATTATTATGTAGGTTATAATTTAAAAATATGAAAGTATAATCCTTCAGGAAATGTATTGATGGTGTTCAAAAAACCACCCTCTTGTTATCCCACAAACTCATTGATTTGATTGTTTTGATGTCTTTACAAGTAAACAATTGCTTTTGTTGGAGGGTTCAAATGAACATTTAGAAAATATAGCCAGCATAATCTTGTAAGCTGTTCCAATGTAACCCACAATTCTTGCAGGCTGTTCAACAAGAAGTAAAGCAGCTGACTGTATAATGTTAACTGGCTGGGGTTTTGGGGGAGAACATGTAGAAAGGCTGCACTATAAACAATTTTAAATAATGTCTTTCCCACTGGTCAGCATCAATAAATTCTGAATTTTGTAACAACAGGAAACAGCTGAGAAAAAAGTCTCGCAAGGCCATCAGCTCGGCTGTTTTCTCCCAAGGGTATGTAAGTTTTGGTGAGGCAAAAATTATCAAAGTTAATATATTTGATATACCAGTATTTGTCTCAGGACCTCACAAGGCAAAAATCTCACCAAAATTTATGCGCACACGGGAGGAAACAGCTAAGCTAACAGCCTTGAACACCTTTTTGCTAAGCTGCTTCCTCTCGAGTGCGACGGCAGGGTTTCTGCAACCAACACCTGATCAAATTTAAGACCCTTTAAAGACCTTTTTAAGGCCTTGCACAAAATATTTAAGACCAACATCCGCAAATCTATGATTCGACAAAGATGAAGAAAGACGGCCGTTTTTCAAAACTATTTTTCTTGTGCACCACTAAAAAATTGCTGACAAGATATAAAAACTATTTTTTAACAACAAATTAATACCTTTTTAAGACCTAGTGAATAAATTTCATAAATTTAAGACATTTTCAAGGCCTTAAAAAAGCAAAATCAAAATTAAGACTTTTTAAGACCCCATGGGAACCCTGGACGGGTTTTAGAGCGTTTGATACACAACATGTTTAACCTTAAAACTGAATCATTTTATCAGATTACAAGCAATCAACTAACTGATAATTTATTTTAACAACTTTGTTGATACCTAATCTTACAGTACGGTAAGTAATATTGTGGAAATAAAAATCACCAGCAGGGTTTTAAAACTGATTGAAATTGACCAGTAGCTATTTTGAACCCTTGCAATCAAACCTGTATACACTGATCAGTCTTCTGATCAGTATGGCTAGGAAGTTGTTAGAATGCTGCACCCTAAAGGATACAAAGAAAAGAATAACTTGACTGTGTTTGACTGCTCCAATCATTCCACATAGTGCCACAATTAGCAAGAAAACTCCACATGTTATAACACCACCAAGTATTGGCAAACTGGTCACCACTGATGTTGCCTTTGCATAAACTGCTACTCCAATGAGAACTATAGCAAGGAACTGAAAAATAAGAAGAAACAAACGAGTTTAGTTATAACAAACAGGTGGATAGCCTTTTTCGCCTGCTCTTACTGTTTCATCAAGACAGCGTAGCTTTAGCGTTCTTATCAGCCGAGGAGGAAAAAACGAGCAGATGTGTAGTAAGCCCCACTAACTAGAACGCCAAAGCTATGCTGGCTAGTTTCATCAAACACGCTATATCATAGGTTAGCATATACCAAACCAATTAGTAGTGTTTTCGCATGCTCTGATTGGTTCCCTATTTAGGAATACCCTAGGATATTCCTGGCTTACATGACTACACACAGAAAAGATGACATTGCGTCCTGGTTTCCGAAATGTTTAAGTAAAGCTCAAACTGCAGAAATAAATTATGAGAAATCCATCCAAATCAGTAAAAAGAAAGCAACTTAATCTGGTTTGGGTGTTTTTCAAGGTATAAAAGTTGTGTTTTCAACCATTCTACATGACTCTCAGTTTTACAAGGGATACAGAAATTGTACTGTTAACATGAAGCAATTGTCAATTTCCAGTTTTTTATAAAAATCCAAAATACAGCATAAAAGTACAAAGATTGTAATTTTTTGCTGTTTTTTTTAAATTTCCTCTTCCGTCTGGAGGTGAACATCCAGCAATTATTCACCTTGGTGTTGGTGAAAAACCCAGTGTATTCACCCTGTCACATTTGTGGCTCGGTGAGTATCCTGGCCCATTCACATCCACTTGGGTGAATAATTGCTGGATATTCACCTCCAAACTGAATAGGAAATTCGTCAAATGATCAAATAAGCTACTCCTGCAAACACAAAACCCACCTGTTTGGTTAATACTAAAACAACCATCCCCCTCAGTCTCAGTGCCGAGTGAAAAATATTAACCTTGCTGCTCGGTGGCTTGGTAGAAAATATTTCACTATTCACCTCCACTTTAGGGGATAGTTGCTAATTAACAATATACTGTTCTGATTAAATTGTGAACATTGCAATCATATTATTTTGAATCAATAAAGTAGCGACTAGGACTTGTTGCTCACATGACATTTTTCTGGTATAGAAACTGTATATCTAAGGTATTAAACTGTATACTGATATGTTTTCAGTCGGAGATTTCACAACAAAGGACGCTAGTATATATTGGAAGTTGAAACTTCTTAGCTTTTGAGTAATTAAGGTTTAAATGAAAAACTTGCTGATAACAAACATTGAAATTAGCTTTACGAATGTGTTATATTATTTTATTGGATAAAAAGGGTTCACAAAATCTTTATAATTTTGCAATATTAAAAATGACAAAATAATAAATAATAAGGGCCTCCCGCCTCATGTTTTATGGGAAACTAACAATTTTTTTTACTTAGCCTTAAAACATTTTTTAAAATAAAAATATAGTATTAGAACACAGTTATAAATTTCTAAGTTTTCATAAAAATTTTATCAAATTGCCTAGTAGACTTCATCAGACAACTATTCAAAAACTGTTATTAAAACTAAAGACGTGTTTATATAATTGCTTCTTTTAATTAGACAGAGAAGAAAATAAAAGCCAATCAGCCACTTCGACTTCCGCAAAAGAAAACCACAAAACACGTGTACATACATGTAGTGATGCACTACAAAATCAGTATACCCATTCTCCAGCTCAATCCACAAATCGAAAAATGTTCATGAAGATTTTAAAACCTGTACTGTCCAAATTTCCGCAGACGGGCTGTAGTTTTACATTGTTAGATGAATATTTCCTTGTACGTGCATGAGTTGCGCCGTAGTTGTATGTCGTCTTGCAAACGGAAATTTCAACAGTACAATCTGTCCATTTTGGTATTTAGCCAGCTGTATAATTAGATGAAAACTAGAAAATCAGCCTTGGCCTACATTGCTCGCACACAGACCTATCCATTGACGAATTGCATAAATTTTTTCAAACAAGACATGAAAAGAAACAACACCAATCAGAAGTTTTCTTAAAACGTAAA
>JAOBRG010372248.1:0-11733 GCA_027574985.1 Umimayanthus nakama
GCGCGAAAAGTGCTATCCACCTGTTTGGTTAATACTAATAAATAATAGCTTTCAGCAAAAACTTTCCTGTCGTATGTTCATTGACAGCCATAGCTCGATATCTAATTAAAAACAAAAACCCATTAAATCATACAGAAAAGCTGTTGTTGCTTTTAATATAATTTTTTTATCGGTCTGATTTGGATCCAATGAGTAGCGTACATTATAATCTTGTCATACGATTGCCAACATGTCAGAGAAACTCTCTTTGACGAGAATCCTAAAATCAGTGATTTTTTATTAACTATTTTAATATAAGCAGAATATAGACTACACGCTTTTTTTATAAGAACAAACTTTATAAGAACAATCAGGCTGAGATTGGCCAAAAAATTAAGAAAGCTAAGAACCATCAGGCTGAAACTTTGATCAGAAAAATTTAAGAAATTTAATAGATCCTTAAACACAGATAGATGTACATGAAAACAAAACTTGTCAGAATTTAGCTTGGTCAACGTGCGCTTGAAGAGTGATTAAGCAAGCTCGTCACGTTCGCAGACGCTGTGTTGCCGACGGTTTCAATTTTTTTGCTGGATGAAACAATAGCGAACGCAAATTTCTTAGTGCCATCTTACATATATCGTTCAGGGCAACTAATTCACTGGAAATAAGAACAATTTAAGAACAACTTGAGGCTGAAATCGCCAAAAAAATTAAGAACAGCCCAGGCTGAGCCGAAATTAACTGGTTCTTATAAAAAAAAGCGTGTACTTGAAACAATCGCGACTATGCTAAGTTTTATAAATACGCAAGTTATGATTCAGTTCGATAAGGTCGACACTGACCCCCAACAAATGCGGCATTAGTATTTTTAAATTATTAAAATACCGCTTCTGTGCATACACTTCTTGTAACCGGCCTCACATATCACTTGCCGGCAGCGGCTTTTGGTACAGTACTGCCAGGAGATAGAGCAGCACCTGAACTTCTTTTTATCTGACCAAGTGCGAGCTCTCCAGCACTTCGGGAAATATCTGCGGCAAGGTCGGCCTGAGTGGACTGGGGTGGTTAGGAGGGAGAGAAGGACTAAGGCCACGAGGATGTGCACAGTAAGGCGACTCATCTGGTAAACAGAACACAGAATGGGTAAGGCAAGGAAGCAGGATGATGTTTGAGTGAAACGATAGTTTTGTAAGGTCGTTTTATGCCTGGCTTGTTTCACCGCACCGAACTCAATTCCGTTTGGCGCGGTGTCTGGCACGGTCAAAGCACGGTTGCGTTTTAGACACGGCACCGAGCACCGCTCCCAATTGCGTTTGGTCTAAAATATGTGGGTTGCGCAGGTTTACCGCGCCAAGTTCTGGCACAGTGCTTAATCGGTATGCCAATTTAGACATCAAGCTTTTAGCCGGTGCTTTTCACCGCGCCAAATTGAAATAATTGAGTTCGGTGCGGTGAAACCACGATGTCTAAACTAGGCCTAAGACTCGCTGGGCAGCTACGATTCGTAATAAAAGCTTTCCAAGAAGTGCTAGTAAATAATGCCAAGGCTCATTGTTCTTAACTTATGGGTAACTCCAACCTCAATTTTTTAGTTTGTTCTTAAATCTTGTTTCTATGAGCGTTGAATTTATGAAAAAACAAAACAGAAACAAGGTAATAGTGGACGAAAGGCCTCGCATCATACGTGTAATGTACGGCTGAACTAAAAGGCGAACTACACGCTTGATTTAATAAGAACAAACTTTATAAGAACACCCAGGCTGAGATTTGCCCAAAAATTGAGAACGAGCTGAAAACAACCACCAGGCTAAAAATTTCAGGATCAGGAAAATTAGAAAATTTATCTAATCCTTGTACTCAGATAGAGATGTACATGAAAACAAAACCTGTCGAAATTTAGCTTGGTCATCGGGCACTGGAAGAGTGCTCGTCACGTTCGCGAACGCTGTACCGACGGTTTCAAGTCTTTTCGCTGGATGAAACTACAGCAAACCGGCACATATTTCTTAGTGCTACTTTACACGTCTTGTTCTGGGAACTATTTCACTATTTAAAAAATTATGATCAGAAAATAAGAACAGGTTGAGAACAATTTGAGACTGGAAGCGCCCAAAAATTAAGAACAGCTCAGGCTGAGCCGAAAGTTACTGGTTCTATATAATAAGGGTGTATACCTTCATTATTTGTTGAAAAAGTCATAGGCCTCGGGTGATAGCACCTTCAGAATGTAACTGAGGAACTTTTTAATTTTTTAAACTGTTAAGTTAAACTCAACACTAAAGCATGTCGAGCTTCGGTCAAGTTTTTCAAAATTATTGAGTCTTGTTCTTAAATTTTGGCCAGTTTGAGCCTCGTTCTTATATAAACAGGGTGTAGAGTAAGAGAAAAGTATACATTTTAACAATCAAATCTTTTTCTAACTTCAAACACGGATTTATAGTGACCGGCACTTCATCTTAACAACGAAGTGTGTACAAGCGTACAATGCACGAATGCACAATAAGCACGATAACATTTTTTTTCTGAAGAACCTGTTTTCAAGCTTTTTCTATATAAGAACCAGTAAACTTTAGCCGAACCGTATTGTTCTTAACTTTTTAGGGAATTTCAGCCTCAACTGTTCTCAAGCTGTTCTTTTTTAAAAAGTACTCATAAGAAAAACAGCAGTAAGAAATAACTTCTAAAGCATTGCAAATGCACCTAACTTGATCAGGAACCAAGCCGAATAAATCGCAATGGAAATGCAACCGATCTCAGCGTTTAGAGTATTTTAACGCTCGAATGAATTCTTTTACAAAAAACTTAACTTTGCATTTATTATTCCCTTGAAATGCCAGCCAGGATTTTTCTTAGCTTGTTCTTAATTTTTGGCCAGATTTGAGCCTCGTTGTTCTTATTTTACTTTTTTTACATTTTACATTTATTTATCTTGCAAAATCCCAATGGACGTTAGGAAAGATGGTCAGCAGTCTGTGAAAAAAAAAAACTAAACAAAAGTGAAAAGGGATTAATCAAACTACTAGACAAAGTTGACTACTTCATTTTGAAAGTTACTAGAGTTTGCCATTTCAATTATGCGATTTCGTAGATTGTTCCAGTCTCTTATTGTACGTGGCCAAAAGCTAAATTTATAAGTGTCAGACCGGGGTTGCAGGGGGACGAATTTGTTGGGATGGGAGAACCTGGTTTTCAGACATGATCGTGGTTTCACATACTCAGGAACTGACACTGCCACTGCGCACAGAACCGCAGCAGACGGGAAAACAAACACATACACAACATAAGAATATGCAGACGCAAAAGCAAGCTAATAAACGGGATGGTGAAGAGGTATTCATCACGCACTACATACTAGCTTCTGTTCTGTTAACTCGCCAATCGCAAACAATCTTTCGTGCGTCATTTCTGGTCAAGCAAACTTCCCTTAGAAACCAAACTGACAAGACAACCATGTACATGAGAACACCATTTATTGAAACGCTGACACAACTGAACGAAGCGTTCATCCGGTATTTACTCAAGTTTCCTCCTCATATACATAATTAGTACTCCACTTATCAAGTGACTTGAAGTGCTATTGAAGTGCCACGCACTTGACCGTTAACTATAAAAGCATATCATTTGTGGTGACGTGTCGTCGAACAAACCGTCTCCTTATTTGAAGCACACCTTTCTTTTGTTAAATAACAGCTTCACGGTATCTCTAATAAGTCAAACGAAAGCAATGTTAAACGTTTTTACTGAACGAATTTTGGGAACTGGACTGCACACTAGGAACAAAAAAGTTTGGTACAAACGTTCGCAAATTGACCTGTTTTGCAAAATTAAACAAAATCGAGCTTATGTCATAGACGCCGATAACATTAATTCGAAAACACGAAAAACGAGCACGAAAAAAAAAGGGATTAATAACGGACCATGACGATGGGCTGCGAATTTCAGAGTCTCGTAATATAAATGAAGAAAAAAACACCCCCAAAAAGACACAAAATAGAGAAATAGAAACAGACGTGGGCTACAATCTTCATTAACTTAAAATGCAGTTCAGCTCAGAGCACCGGACTCATCTGTTTAAAGATGGATTTGTGCAACAACAATGTTTGTGTCAAGATTGGTAAATTGTTTTTAAAATGCAGTTGACAAGAACACAAGCTGCCGATAGAATCAGATAAACATTATGTGAAAAGCATGTTACGGTAGTTTAATGAGACAAACATACTCAGAAAGCAATTAACTGAGTACCACTTGCTCTTCGAAACGCAGCACGAATTTTTTCTAAGCTTCGAGAAACTAAGATCGAGGACACTAACCCAAATATCTCTACTGAACAAGTGATAAGCGCAAACAAGCGGCACAAGCGAGCTGTTTTGCAATTTGTAATGTATGAGAGCTGTGAAAATTTCGACAGATACTAAACCCATTAATTAATTAAACGCCTCTTCTCCTATGATCGTGCGAGCGAGAAATGTTTTCAAAACCAGCGTTCTATTAACACTTTAAGCAGGGTGCGAGTACCTGTTTTGAAACGAATTGGAGATCCCGGCCCCTTTCTGTTTTCTCTCGGGATTTTTCCAAAATATTAAATTTGACAGTCCGATTCACACAAAGATTTATAAAAAGAGCATGTCAACTGGTAATTTAACTTAGAATGTAGTCTACACGCAGACCGCGCCGCCTCTAACAGCAAAGGAAAATTACACTCTGCGGTTATTGTAGAGAGAGAGAGAGAGTACTTAGAATATTCCAGTTTATAAAGAAGGAGAACATTGTCATTCCTATAACTTCATTGTCATTAGTCCCATCCTAGAAGACCAAGAGACGGTCAGTCAAGCGAGTGAACCGCTGGGCAGATTTTCTTGAGTTTTTAGCTCGCTTTGAGTTTTCTCTCGCCCGACAGACCTCCCATCGCTTTCTGTCTTCTCGGTGTTATTCTAAGTTTCCTCATTTATAGTCCCGAGTGCAGTGATGCATCAGAAATGTTTCTGAATCTTCCCGGTTAACAATGCGGAAATAGTCAAAACTGAATTCAGTACTATTTGTGACCGGCAACTTGTTCTAAGAACGGCCGACTTTAATAAAACTGTTCGTTAGATTTCCGGGGTGGAACGCTAACGTGCGAGGAAACTGGACAAAGAAAGAAAATGAGGTAATCAGTTTTAAAAAGATTGTTTTGCTGGTTGTCTTGAGAATCCGTAATAATGAGTAATTCAAAATCGTAAATAATAACGAATCAAAGAAAATATTAAAAAGTGAAAACGGAAAAGGAAAGTATCTAAGTGAACAAAGATATAGTAGTAAGAAACCCGAGGAATTTGAAGAAACATCCAGGGCACACTTTTACCGTCAACATGGACATCTAGTTAGTAGTTTGACTGGAACTATAGGATAAATCATGAATGCAACTGAATAACTAATAAGAAATCATTTTTATTTTTATACAGTGCAGCGGAGATTGTTTTTGTGATTTTAGGAAGACAAGTACATGAGCAACATTGAGCTTTATAAGATCTTTTGCGTTTTCGTTTTTAATGGATGAACTCCACTTACAGCGACATCATTCAATGCAACGAATTTTCATACCTTGCGGGTGTGACAACTTGAACTGTCGTTCAAACTCCAATTTCTGCTGTAAAACAGGTAAAACTCACTCTGTGGACAGAACAAGAGAAGCTGTTTGAACTCAACTGATATTAGTTGCACATGCAAAATAATAGTTACCTTGTATATTTCTGCACTGATTTACGTTTCCTCGGAAGTACGCAGGGATTGTTCGTTCTTCAGAGTACTTCGTCCCCTTAACGATGAATCCATTCACCTGTCGGGTTTTAGCACGTTCGTTCGCAGTACGTACATAGTACTAAAGGAAACAAGTCCCCACAACCAATAGGAGAGAGACTCGTCATAGTTTGTTGTCGACTGGAGTTCTTTTATGAAGCCAATGTTTGGTTTCCTCCATTTTACTGACTCGACTATACAATTTTTATTATCCCTAGCCCCACCCCTCCCCCCTCCCCTCTCAAACGCAGTATACAGCTATTTCAAAAAAAGTTGTCATAGTCAATAGTCCAATACTGGAACCCAAAGGAACTGTGGGGTTCAAGCAGCACAAACAATCACTACTGTTAACATTGACTTTGCAAAATATGGAATGCAGGTTCAATCATATAATGCCACGGCAATGCAGTAACAACCTTTGCTGGCACAATATCACTCTTTATGAGTGTACCCAAAGTTCCTTTCGGTGCCAGCATCGACTATTGACTATGACAACCTTTTTTGAAATAGCTGTATACACCTAATTCAAAAAAGGTTGTCTTCTGAGTTGTTGCATAGCCAGACCGCAATGCACTATTGATTTAACAAATTTTTAAATAACATTGAAGGTGCCTACTATAAGACAGCGTCATTCGTGTATTAGCCGTGGAAGCAATGTGAACCACAATGCTTTGCGGTCTTTGCACGCACCGCAGATTCGTTACATCCATTACATTGGTTTTCAAGACTTAAAAATAAAAACTACTCAAAAGGGTACCCACAGTTTAACGCAACTCGAAAGACATTTTGTAATCTTCTATAATCGGGCGGAAAATTCATTTGCATTCTGGAAATTCAAGTAGAGTTCCATTTGGTTTGACATCCTTGATAGCTCTGTTTTCATAAACATCCGCCGGTGCTGTTGCGCGTTGTATTTCAAGTAAACCGAACTACGCACTTCTAATTTATACTTTTCTGAAAATTTATAAAGGATCTGCAGCCACTGTTTACAAAATAAAGCGTTTTTCTTTCTTCTGTAAGGTGGTTCGCTCAATATTTGTGAACAAAATTAAACATGTTTATTTCTTTTCCAGGGAAAACACGTTGCGCGTTTATTGCTAATAAATGATCTTCATATCTCGTAATAAAAACAAAATAGAACATTTCTAAATATCAGTAATTTCAAATACTATTTATGGTTCTAGTATTTGACTTCAAATGCTATTAATGGAACTTTTTGGGAATTTGTAGAAAAATACTGACAACACCCTATGAATCGGATTACACTCCTCTTTTATAAGAATATCGTTTTTCGGAACGAAGCTGAATATTCTTATTTCTTGTCCGATTTTAGGCTGAAAATATTTCTTACGAATATTCTTAGTTTCAGGAAAATCGGCGACGTAGAATTTCCGCTTTGGTATCGAATAGCTTCCAAGGCAATAGATCTATGAACATGCATAACAGCATCCTTATACGGCTGATTCTGTTTTCTTAGTTATTTTTGTTGGCTTTGCCATTATTCCAGTCGCAATACATGTAATCAGTAATGTGATCTATTTTTTTTCAAACTTGCAAAATTATATCCTAAACAAAATCTAAGCCTCAGCATATTCTTAAAATACTCTTAAAATTTGGCCAATGCCAGTCCATTCTCAATATTCTTATATAGTAAATTCTTGCAAAAAAATAAAGAGTGTACTGATTAATTCACAGTTGTCCTCAACAAGTCTCGATGGTGACCTGTGCCATTAGCGGGAAGAACCTACTCCGTACTAAAGTAAATATGAAACTTGGACCGCCAGTAATTATCGGCAAGTTTAGATATTTCCAAACAACATACTTTCTGTGGTGTCTTTCCGTTACAGCAAAGTGAATGCCTGTTCCAATCAGTAACGAGTTTAAACTCGCAATGAGACTGTTAAAGTAAGTCAAACGAGAGCGATAGATTCAGCGACTGACAGTAATGTCTCATTCTACTCACTCCTGATGTACATAATTAACATATTGTCGAAAACATCAAGGTTTAGGAATCATGACTAGTTGGGGCTTAGCTCGAAAGTAACGGTGTGTTGAAACATTAAACGCTAAAATATCGAAACATTCTTAATGGAAGTTGGCATAAGCAACAGTGCGTTCGAACGACATCTACATTTTATTCTCAGCTGTAGAAGTATTCGCTCTAACATATTCTGATCACGATCTTGTTTACCTGACACAGTCGAGTGTGATAGGTCGCTACAAAACTGTGTTGTTTATCGGACTCCAGTTTGACTTTTTCTTTCCCCATCAGCTATTGACTATATAAGTGCACTGATAAGTTCGCTTGAATTAGCTGCATAACGTAGGCAGCAAGTGAGACATAAGCTAATCCATTGGCATTGTAAGCTATGTAAACACGTTCTTAGAGTCATGTTAGATATAGAAGTCAGTACGTAACCATCTCGAGATATGACAATAACGTGAGCTGTACTCAACAATAATGTGAAAATGTTACGTTCCCGGTATCCTCTCCTAGCTATAGCTTTTTTTTACATCCTCCCTTCTCGTACAAAAAAAAGAAGTGAAAAACATACCGTTTTTAAGATATTCTCCAACTTCAGTGTTGCATCAAGAACAGAAAATAGGAAATTTCTGATTTTGTTCTTCCAGCTTGAAGTTGGTCTCTTCTCTCTCTTCACAGTGCTGAACCCTCGCAGGTTTTGGGTCTCGAAAACTTACTTCAGAGTTTGATTTACCCACTCCCAGCCCACTGCAGGGCTAGCGTTGTCAAATTTGCACAGGGTAGCTTCACAGTTTTCCCGGTAAATATGAGGAAAATTCCCAAAATCTGGAACAATGATCTTAACAGTTTAGAAATTACAAGCCTCCGAAAACGTTGTGGTGGATCTTTGTCGGTTTGCAAACAGCGGGTAAGAAGAAAAGCGATTCGAGGGCTGAAGAAACGCTAACCACTGACTGCGGGGTGGTCGCTTCCAGTTTGCGCATGCGTGTATCAGTAAACGTGTCCGTTTCATTCTTAAGATTTCAACTGATTATCAACTGGCGGAACGAAACCAAACACAGCTCACAGATCTGCAGACAAGTTCATTTATGGTTACAGGATGAAAAGTGCAGCTCCAACTATTAAAATGTGACTCCGATTGGATTGAGGTTTGAGTGACAAAAGTCAAAAATTAATTAAACTCGATTGGAAATTTTGATTTGGTAGGTCGCGAAGAAATACAAAAAGGTGAAGAAAAGCGTTACGAAACGTTCTTTCAGCTTGCAATACGCAGTCGAGTAATGTTCCGCCTCGATGTCGCTTGAAGACGATTCAGCTGAGAGTACAAATTTGCGCTACTGCCATAAAAACAAAGCCAAAAACTATGAGTGCGTTAAGAAACAACAAACGAAAGTGGCAAGTCAAAAACAAGGTTTTAAATAACTTAAATGTTGTCTTTAATCGAATACGTAATGTACAATCATCTTTGAGAAGCGTTTCACTGTGTAACGCTCTATTATGTCACGTCGATACCAGAACTTAAGCGTGACTGCGTTGGACTGGTTTCGATAAGAATGTCACACCAAGCGATTATGTAACACACCATTTCGCTCATGCAAAATTCTGTTGCACCCATCCCCTCGTGAGGGCTAAGCGTGATTAAGGAGACCAAATTTGACCGACTAACGACTTTTTGTCCCAGAAAGAAAGGAATCGAGCAAAACTTTGCATTACCAGAATGGTATACCATCGGTTTTAAAACTTCTATTTCTTCATATAACACTATAAATATAACTGGTCGGTCAGCGGTGAAGTGGCGAGTGGCGCGGTAGTCAGACTGTCTGAAGGAAACTCCGTGGAGCTCTCGTGGATCCTCCACAACTGAAACCACTGAAATTCACGCATGCGCACAACACACTCAATGGCCCAGTAGGCCAGTTCCTGAGGACAAATGAGAAAGACCTAAGTTGAAAATAATCTTAAGTTTCGCTGCTTTGTCAGTAGGTCAGTCAGTCAGTCAGTCACCCGGTCTGTGTATCTTTTAACCGTTTGTATCTGTCCACCGGGCTGTTTGTCTATCCATCCACTGTGAATCTGTCTTCCACCTACCTTCACATGCACGTACGCACCCACGTATTGATTCATTCATTTGTCAATTAATCGCTCCATTCACTCACGCAATCCACTCCCAACTTCCTTGCTCACTCACTGTTACAGGTATAGCATTACTAAATATTTTTAGAAAATACTTTTGTAAAAGGGTGTGGCCCACTAAGTAAATAAAAAAACCAACAAAGACTATTATTGTTGTTACTATTATTATTATCATCGTCATCATATCGTAAATAACAAGCTCAATTGTTTTCTGTATTGTGAACTTGAGCATTATTTGTCCGTACAGTTTATTGTCATTAACATGTTAACCTAAAGTTTGTTAGTTGTACATGCTGCTCGACTGAAAAAGTAAACAATAGGTAGTCAGCTTCGGTTACTGCAGTTAGCCAAGTACTATGACTTCTGTCTTTTGAATTTCTTGGATTTATTAAAACAGTGCAAAAAGTAGTCCTAATAGAAAAAAAATTGTGTTGTAACAAGTAATCACAGCAAGCAAAAATGATTATAACACTAACTCGATCATTCTAAAAAATCATTCACTCAACCCATCAATCACTCACTCAACCAATTACTCACTTTCTTGCTCACTCACTCACTCGGCCAACCAACTAATCACATAACCAACAAACCAATTAACAACCATTTGCTTCCTCGACCAACCAATTACCCACTCACTCAACTAACCAGTCACGTAACCAAACAATCAAAAAATGAACCACCCAATCAATTACAAACTCTCTTAACCAACACTCACTCACTCACTCATCCAACCAATCACTTAACCAACCGCACCACCAATCAGCTAACTAACCAACCAACCAACAAATCAATCAATTAATCAACCAACCAACCGAACAATCAGTGAGCCAGCCAGCCAACCAACTAACTGATAAATCAGCCAACCAACTAACCAACCAATCATTCGATTTCTCAATCAACTAACCGATCATTAAATCAGCCAATCAATCACTCAATCAACCAACCCATCAACCAATCAGCTAAACCAACTAACCAACCAATCCATCAATCACTCAATGAACCAAAATATCCATCAATCAACCAACTAGCCAACCAACCGACTGACTAGCTGACCAATCAACTAACTTACCAGCCAACCAATGAACCAGCCAACCCACCAACCAATCAACCAACCAACCAGCCTATTAACCAATCAGCCAAACAGCCAACCAACTAACCCTTCAACCAATCAACCTATTAACCAACCAACTAGCCAACCAACCAACAATCAATTAACAAATCAATTAATTAATCGATCAACCAACCGACCAATAAGTGAGCCAGCCAACCAACTAACCGATAAATCAACCAACCAACTAACCAGCTAAACCATCAACCAATGAATACACCAACCAAGCAACTGATCCACCGACCAGCCAATCAAACATTAAATCAACCAACCGACTGACTAATTGACCAATCAACTAACTTACCAACCAACCAATGAACCAGCCAACCCACCAGGCAATCAATCAATCAATCAATCAACCAACCAACCTATTAACCGATCAGCCAAACAGCCAACCAACTAACCCTTCAACCAATCAACCTATTAACCAACCAACCAGCCAACCAACCCATCAACCAATAAACCAATCAATCAACCAGCCAGCCAGCCAAACAACCAACTCACTCGCCAACCAATTAATCAACCAACCAATTACTCCCTCAACCTATCAATCACTCGATCACCCACCCAACTCACCACTCACTCGTCTCTCTTCGTTTTTTCGAAGATATATCTGCTTATTTAGGGACCAGTCAGAATTTAAGTTGGAGGAGGGGGGGTGGAGGAGAAAGTGGGGGGTCCCGAAATTTTTTAAAGGAGTAGGAGGGGGGTCATGAAAGTTTTGAAGATAAATTAAGGGGAGGAGGGGGGG
>JAOBRG010372259.1:0-11733 GCA_027574985.1 Umimayanthus nakama
ATAGTGTTTGTAAACCCTGGATAAAAAATAAACACATCTTTTGATGTAATAAATGAAATTTACCAAATCGATGAAACAAATGATAAGAAATCAGCTGAATAAATCAAAAACAACCAATGATTATCAGTAATATAATATTAATGGGTGTAGCTCAAGGGATCACCTTTTGAATTTCAAACAAAGTTTCCTAAACCTCACCAATTGTCAGATTGCTACTAAGTTTTCGTGGAGTCCAAAGCAAACGATATGTTCCGATCTTGTGAAGGTATAAAATATATAAAATACTACAAAATTTTCTGTCATCGATAGGTTATCGATTAATCAATACCAATAGGTTAATTGATATTAACTGGCATCGATAGATCATCGACTTTCATCCGAAGTTCGATTTTAAAACGGCCCCACCATTTTCAATCAACTCATCAAGGATGCTGTTTAAAAAGAATATCATTTGCCCCTTATACACACTCACACTGCAATCGTCAGGGCGCCATGCGATTTACAATATTAGGACAGTATACCAGTTAACAGGACGCACTCGATGCAAATTCTCACAGCGTGAGCAGGAAACGAGAGTGAAATGGTTCAAAACCAATTATTAAACGACAATCTTCTTACGAGGTTACAGCAGTTCCCTATGGCTTTGTTTAGTTTGTACAATTTACTTAGTATAAAAATGTACAAACGTGTAGACTTGACAAAACTTACAATCGAACGCTTTTGAGCAATGTTCGCTGGCATCAACCGGGAAAACCACGGTTCGAGGCCTCTGTTCTTTGCTGGCTTCACTATCAGACATTATTGTCTCGTCCAAGCGATTCTTTCTGCCAAACAAAATCAGTCTCTTTTAACCCTCCAACATTCGACCCTCAGGTTTAACTGGAAATGTAAAACGTTCTTTACGTTATATCTTCATAATCTGCAGATCCAGTCTACTTGAGTCACCCATGTGACTCGGCCACGCTTCAGTCGTGCAAAGTGGCACGTAACTTGCAATTAGTCAC
Source organism: Umimayanthus nakama (assembly GCA_027574985.1). Lineage (NCBI taxonomy): Eukaryota > Metazoa > Cnidaria > Anthozoa > Zoantharia > Parazoanthidae > Umimayanthus > Umimayanthus nakama. The sequence goes on from JAOBRG010372259.1 coordinate 1,005, forward strand.
GTTTTTAACCTGTCGTGACATCAAGTTGTTTACGAGCTGTTTCTTCTTTTTTCAGTTTTTCTTTTTCTTAGGGGGAGCTGGATAGGAGGTCTGGTCAGCCATAAAATAACACCCGAAATCGCAAGAGATAATGTGTTGTGAAAATCACGTTGCCGCTGGCAAGGGTCGTAAGAGTCGTTGTCTGAGAAAACCGGACAAAGTCAAAAGATGGGGGTCGGCCGATTTCCCTGATTTTTTCAGCATTTGTTTCCTATTGGGAGCAAATAAGAATGATGGCGTTTAAACAAATTTCGGAGTTTTAATTTTGGAGTTGACCACCCCCCTAGTTTTGGAGGCTCTGACAGCCTAAAATTCAACTAAGATTACATCATTTTGTGGTGCCTTAAAGACAAACTTTGCGATACGCGTACGTTACGCAAATAAAACATTTCAAGCATTATAAGTATTATCTCCTCTAATAATTTCTACCTTTAAAACAACGGTTTGGTTTCTAGAAACTTTGTGCAGGGTAATCAAACCAGTTTTGGTTAGCAAGCAGTGCAGACACCCTGAATTTTTGCCATTTTCAAAAGCCAGTGGGACAAAAGTGCGGCAGGTTTTTTTTGTTGGAAACTTGATTAGTGTGGCCCATAACCGAGTAAACCAAATTAAAAAATATATTGATTGGAATAAAAAGTGGTTTGAGCTGGAGCAACAGTTTAGTTTCACCAAAATTGTAAAAAAAAAATGGATTTCTACGTGCTCGTTCGATTTTGAAATCACGCGTATGATTTCAGACCAAATTGCACTCCACTCAATTCATTTACCATTATGAATTCACTTGGATTTTAAAATACAACTGTAAAGTTTTCATACCAACTTCTTCTAAACGTGGTTTGTTTTTGTCACATTGCCTCTTGGGATGTCAAAAAGCAAACTGGTATCTCTGTCAATATTTTTATGAACACTGTTTTCAAATTAAAAAGCCGGCATTACTCAAACCTTAAATTTTACATCGCTTTTACGCACCTTCCACCGCTGCGCTAGCGGGTATGGTTGTGAGAAACAATCAAGGCTGTCCGCAGTACTACATCACCATCATCATCATCATCATCATCATCACTTTATTGTTACAAAAGTACCATACTGTATAATACTGTAAAAGTTACTCTAAGAACATGTTCTTACAATACTGTATTCAATTCTCAAGTTTTCAGGTGAATAGCAGTCTTGTTCATTTCTACAGCAAAGTTAAGTTTGTGCTACTGCCAGCTGATCTGAGTCCATGGAATTAGCCAATCAGGAGCGAGGATGTCTGCAGAACTGTATATCAAGTCGTTCCATGTCTCATCCGCGAGACAAGGCATAAATAAAATTTATGCGTTTAGAGATTTACTCTGCAGAGCTTAAATAACTTAATCTTCTTTCCATGAGTTTCTAAATTTGCTTCTTAGTCCAAAGTACTGGTTTAAGAGCAGGCTTATTGATAACCAGTTTTGCAGATGACGACGTCACAGGGTCAGGTTAGCTGGTGCGTATTGCCACCATATTTGAAGGAATACGTGTTTCGAAATCATACTTTCTGTTACTATCGCTAGCAAAAACGTCGTTTATTCGGCAACATGAAGCAAAAGCAAGCATCAGTACGTAAGGTCTACAGCTACAGAATTTAAAACTAGATTCAGAAACCATAAATCCGACCTATTGAGAGGGAAACCCAGCTTTAAACTGGCAGTTCGTAACAATAATAGTCCACATTGCTTAAATGACATCAAATTCTTTATTATTAAGCAGATGAGTTTCCAACCAATGTGGAAAAGATAATCATAATGGATGACTCAATTGTTTTCTGTCTACCCTTTCGGGCTTAACAAAGAAAGGACTTCAATTCCTGCGATAGAATCAGTTATATGTCGTCTAGCTCCCATCGATCATGTCATCTAACAACATTTTTTAAATTTGGAAGCATTGTTATATCGTATTTTTAACTATCTTTTTGATATGTAAAATATTTTCTACCGCATTTGTAAGTAATTTATTGTACATTTTTATATATCTATCCGGACCTATAAACATGCACCTATTTTAACTGAGGAAGATTGAATAAAAGTCGAAAGCTTTTACCACAGAGTCACCAGTATTTAGTCATCACTGACTGGGTTAGGGTAAGAGTTGGGTTGGGGTTGAATTAGAAGTGGTCCGATTTTTCAACTTCAGTTTGTTCCGTTATTATAAGCCATCATTTGTGTTTATTTATTTGTAGACAGTCTGATGATCGCTTAGTACGTGAAACTCGAGTAACTGTCACTTTAATTTTCCATTTTTGTACAATATCGTATTTCTGCTCTACATGTTTATGTATCGAGCACTTCCGAGTACTGTTCGCATTTGCGTTTTTTTGTATATATATACTTCTATATAAAAAAGTTGAATAAAAAGGAAAAGAGGAAGCTAAACTTCTCGCAGTTTCAGATTTATTAAAAACATTTTGGCAATTCCACTGATGCATGAGCGGCAATCATTTAGTCTAAATTGTAAATACCTTCAAAAGTGTTTATTTTAGATTTGTAACATACATTTTTAACTGAAGAAGGCAGAATTGCCGAAACGTTTTTAACAAACCTGGTAATATGTTTATTTCCTCTATGGTAGCATTCGCTACATTGTAGCGCGTGACAAAATTTGTATTCAAGACAAAAAAATGTTTCTGGGAAACATCAGAAACATTCTTGTTACCCTACATGTCGCTCGATTGTGCCTTCAGTGCATGTTTAGCAAACCCAGGATACATATATATGCCAGGGTTAGGGTTAGTTTAACCAGGGCTTAAGAATATTGTTCGACTGTTACTAAGCTATTGGCTTATTCTGGTGGCCTCAATCGCGGTACAAATTGCTTTGAGTATGAACTTGATCGTATGAGGGCTGATTGCTTTAGTATCTGACGTTAAATTTCTTCAAAACTTGTTGTACTTGATCCTGTGCTTCCCATTTCATTGCGATCCGCTCCCAGATGTCCCGATTCCCGCCACCCACTTGACTGGGCTTGGCTCGCTTTTTCTGGGCGGACGTCTTCACTCCGCGTCGAGGACTGGGTTGGAGAGCTGTGGATGACCGAATAAACGAACAGCTGTAATATACTCCATACGAAAATGTCATTAATACACCCTCGTAAAAAAGAGTTCTATTGGTTTGAAATTTTACAAACGACAACTTAATTTTTTGAGGATCAGAGTTGGGTTACAGTCTTTCTATCAAAAGCATCAACATTATTAGTTCCTACTGTTAGTAATGGCAGTGTTTAATAGAGTTTGTAACGAGGGTGCATTCATGGTGTTATCACATGGAATACATGCCCAACAATTTCATTTGAATGTCCAATCAAAAACAGGCAAAAAAGCTAGGGGAATCAGAAGTGGGTTTGGTGATTCGTTAAAGACATGTGATCGAAGGCCACATTGCTTTTCAGTTTTGACGCCCACCCCTCCTTACTCAGTTGGATGTCACCAAATTATTTCCACTTGTATCCAAACAAAAAGCGCACTATTTGATACTAACTACATTGCTTCAATTTTTCTCGTTTATTCGGGAAACATAAAAAGCAGGCTTTGTTCTAAAATTTGAGTTTTCCTGCAGAAATAGCTCAAAACTCTCCAAATTTGACTTTCCATAAGTGCACAGATGACCCATTTTTGTTGCTTTTAAACTTATTTCAAAAAACAACGAAGAGACCGTGCAAGGCTTTTTGAAGCGTTCCCAACAACTGACCGAACTTGAACAATTTCGGTAGTCGCTGACTTCCCGCCTCACCTGTTTTGAAGGTCTTCAAGACGAATGCAGCCTCCTCCTTGACCAGCGCTTCTTCGTACTCGTGCAGTGCCATCACTAGTTTCATTCCCCCGTGGGCTATAAACAATTGTTGTAAGGCCTGGTCACTAGTCACCAGTATCCTAATCATAAGAACACCCAGTGCTTTGGCTGTCTCTTCGTCAGTTCCCCGGATGAACTCAATTACTTGCCCAAAACATCCCAGTCTGACAAGTTTGAGCCGCGTGTCTCGCTGGAAAGGAATAACAAGAGAGTATGCATCGGTGGAACTTAGTAGCGGACTTGCACTTGCAAAGTGAAGGGGCGCGCATCAGTCATGCTGGTTTCTTCTAAGGACTTCTTAAGATCAGCTTCGACATTTTTTAACTCCTATGAATGTTCCGAGCAGTTCTGATTATGTCCGCAAATTTTCAAAGATGGATTCGAGACACTTCCGAAGATTTTCTCAAACTGAATAGCTTATTTACTATTTTCTTTTGTCTTGCTTTACACTGTGCTACATTGTTTTGCATTGCATTGCATAGCATAGCATTGCATTGCATTGCAAAGTATCGTATCATATTGTATTGTATGGTATTGTATTGTATTGTATTGTACTGTACTGTATTGTGTTGTATTGTATTGTGTTCTATGGTATTTTATTGCATTGTATTGTACTGTGTTGTGTTGTGTTGTATTGTATTGTTTTGTTTTATACTGTCTTCTATTGTATTGTATTACATTGTATTGCATTGTATTGTATTGTATTGGATCTTTTTGTATTGTTTTGTATTGTATTGTGTTGTTTTGGTTTGTGTTGGGTTATTAATTGTGCATACGATTTGCCATTCGACTCATTTTGTTACGATGGGATCGCGATCGAGTGTTTACTAATTTGCCACTAAACCGAAATTGTTTGAAACATGCACCGAGAGTCAACACAGTGAGAAGAAAGTCGAGCCACCGAGGATCGAACCGGGAACCTCCAGCTCCGAAGGCCGCGCACTAACCAACTAAGTCAGATATGCCTGCCCCTATAAAAGGACAAACATTTTTTACTTCTGCCCCAATTAGTGAGATTAGAATGGACATCCACCAGCACAACCTCTAGAGGAAAAATCAACCTGTTATTTAATGTTTCGAAACTTAGAGACGAAATACAACACCATCTGAGCTTCTGAAAGTCGCTTCCTTTGTAAGGTCCTAAGTTTTGAACTTTTGTGAGATAAAACCTTACCTCACCATTACAAACTGCTGCTTTGATGACCATCAAACAACTCTTTCCTAAACCCGGCGAGGCCGGAGGTGACAGCAGATCTAGAAGGTATGGTCCACACAGTTGTATAACTTGACGAACATACGCGTGGGATATGTATGCGGACTTTTTAGGGAGAGAATTGGCAGTACTTTCGGTGGATCGCCGAGAAGCGTGTGAAGCTTCGGATATGTACACTTGGATGGGGATTTGCCGTCTGTGAGTGGGGAAATCCTGATACGTGGAAGCTGAGGAAGTTGATGCAGAGTTATTTTGGTGAAACAAATATCTAAGCAACTGCAGTATCCTATCTTGAATATCCCAAACTCCACACGTAATCCATGGCGCAACATATTCGATAATCTTAGCGTCCAGCAGGCACTGTTTGATGTAGTGAACCGCTTCTCTGGTGTCTCGGATGTCCGTATCCAGCACGCTTCCAGGTCTCTCTCCTTGCGCATGCGCAGCCTGGCTCGTTTTCCTGTGAACTGTTCCTGCGTTGAGAGTCGAAGCATGGCTGGTCTGAGACCTGCAATTAAACTTATTTTGAGACTATGTCAACTTTGTCTGTATCTTATGACAGACAGATCATCTTAACAGCTTTATCTGATATTAGAAACTCGCTATTTCTAAAAAACCAAAAACATGGTTACTCAAAGGTACGCACTCGTGCGCATAAAAATAAACACGTGCATTTACCATGCGCTTGTACCTATACATAGACACAACAGCACAGATTTGGGCACACACTTAAAATGTCTATGCTCACTTTTAGGGCTACATATAAGTTTAAAATTCATTTTGTTTTTATGACAATTGAGTAAATCAAACACGACACGACATGACACACGACACGGCATGACACGACATGACACATGACATGATACGACACACGACTCATGACATGACATGCCACACGACCCATGACATGACACGACACGACACATGACACATGACATGACACGACACACGACATGACATGACACATGACACATGACACGACACATGACATGACATGAAACACGACATGATATGACACGACCCATGACATGATACACTACACATAGTATGACCCCCGATATATGGCATGACATGAAACACGACACGTCACCACATACGACACGACATAACACATGCCTTGACAGTTTAAGACACAACACGCCACACGACATCACATGACACACGACACATGTCATCACACTGATGACACACGACACATGGCATGACTCCCGATATAAGGCATGACATGGCATTACAAGACACATGACATGACATGACATGAAACACCATATGACACATGCCATGACATTGTATGACACTACACGCCACACGGCATCACATGACACACGAGACGAGGCAAGATAACATGACATGACGCTTCGCGACACGCCGCACGACATGACAACACACGGTATGACACAACACACCGCATGACACAACACATTGTGGCATTGGACAGCTTTGGACAGCATATGACAAGATAACAATAAACACATTAGTGTAAACAGCATAACTAACATTATAAGTATAAAATAACTTAGTGAAACTATAACAACCCAACCTATATCTTAATCTAAGTTCAAAGACCAAATTCGCCAAAGATGGCAAAATTAGAAAGGGGAGCGCACCACTTAAACGGGAAATGGTAGTGATGGTAATGGTGTTAATGGTAATGGTGTTGTATTCATCCTCATTGTAGCATATGGTGAATTACAAGGAAGGATCCGATACATACATACATTTATACTTAGATTACAATATTTTAGAGAGAGGAATAAACAAATAAATACTTAGGTAAACATAATTGTTCTATTGTTGATATTTAACTGTGAGAAACTAATGACAAGTATAAACTACCTCATGCTGCCAGTGGCAGGAGACTGGCCATCGCCGTCCACTTCCCTGCGGGTACATCGTTGAGTAAACGTCACTGCGTTCTTTACTAACACGGCGGATCTACGGAAAGATACGCGTCGTCTTCGTCTAGGAGGTTTGGGTTTGTTGTCTTGAAACACATTCACATCTTCTACACTGGGCTGAAAATCAGATCCAGCCGAAATTTTTGAAAGTCTGAGTACGAACGTTAAAACCTCGCGAACGAAACCGAGTTCAAATTGGTTAAACCTGAAGTCAGGATACTTGCCCGTTTGCTCTTTCTTTTTGCTCCCAGGTTCAAAGAGCAATTTACTCCTGCCGGTTTTCAGGCCGAAGAGCTCTTTTGGAGGGAGAATCGTCGGGTCGATGTTATGAAAGGAGGGCTGGTTAACCTTTAGAAGTTTCTTGCTTAGTGAGTTGAAGTGATCGAGACAATCAAGTGCACCACACTGAACCAGCATGACTGAGTAAAGCAGCATTACCCTGGCGCAAACAGAGACAAAACAAAACATAGTAATTATAAGATGATAAAAATAACCAAACAAAAAAAAATGTTCATGTTCTTTTTACTCTATGGCAAAATAGATAAACAACCCGCATCTTCGGACTTTCGTCTAAAAACCGGAATAACTAAATAATAATAAGTATCTTATTAGCCTCGTTTGCTCGTCCGTGGAAATGAGGCAGCCAACTGTGCAGTGAGCGCATGTCCATTACTGTTGATACGTTGGGAGAAGTTAAAAGAGGTCAAACTGGAAATTCTTGCTTATTTTTTTCGAATGTGTTGTGTTGTCACCGAGTTTGTATATGCGAATACAATTATTCTTTTCAATCTCGTTGAATAAAAATTGCACTTGTGAGTTTTAAAGAGCTTAAATTGCGTTCGCTCTAACGGTTCCCGCAACTTTGATTCGCCTTAAAGCGCACTCCTGCAAATTAATCTTGTATTGATCTCGTAAATGTTCGATAATATATACTTAACAAACAGACTGTGCAAGATATTGCGCATAAGCAGACCGTTATTGCCGATCACTCAACCGTTCAACAAGAGGGCGTTCTGAACTGACAGTTAAAGTAGGTTGAGCTTTTACTTACAGCTTTTGCTGAGCCCAGCCAACAGATTACGTGGTCCCTTATAGGCCTGGCTCCCTTTGTAGGAGAGGAGATGACAGACCACCATGCTGGCATTAGCCTACTCTTATCGACAAGCATTTGGGTTCTGTCAAGTCCCCCGATACTAGAGCAATGGCTTAACAATCCTGCATGTCCACGGACGGTGTGGTGACAAAGGTCTCCCAAATTTCAACCCTCGACCAGGCCGAGGATTAAACCCGGGACCTTCTGGTTGGCAGCCAGAGATCATACCACTCTAAGGCCTAGTTTAGACATCGTGCTTTCACCGCACCGAACTCAACTCCATTTGGCGCGGTGTCCGGCGCGGTCAAAGCACGGTTGCGTTTTAGACACGGCACCGAGCACCGCACCCAATTACTTTCTGACTAAAATATTTTGGTTGCTCAGGTTTACCGCGCCAAATTTTGGTACAGTGCTTAATTGGTTTGCCAATTTAGACATCAGCCTTCAACGTGCTTTCACCGCGCCAAATCGAAATAATTGAGTTCGGTGCGGTGAAAGCACGATGTCTAAACTAGGCCTGACCCAATGTGCCAACCTCGCATGCACACACAGTTGTCTCTGTTATCTGATACACAGAGTTATTGCGTGGAACACTGACCTCTCTTTGTCCTCCCCGGCAGCCGCCTCGTGTTCCACAGAATCCAAAACGTTCGTAAAGGTTGCTAACACGTTGGCCTTGACTTTCAAGCTGCTCTCGTATTTCCTCAAGCACAGTCCAGAAGTACCCGGCGGCCGCACACTAACCGCATCCGAACCAAAGAAGTTTCTGCTTTTGCCAGTTTCCTCAAGTGAATCAATTTGGAACACCGATACTAGAGAAGACGCAAATTCTGCGACAGCTCGCTCTTGATTCGACATATTCTTCATCGTTTTATTGTCTGTACAAATTAGACTTGCTCGCTGGCTGGTGGGGAAGGATAGTGTTGAACTTACTGGGTGCATCTCTTTGTTAAGCGTCGTCTGAACAGCAAGCTTTGATTTATAATTGCCAGGAGAAGAACTTGAGTCGCAGATTTGACTGAAAGCCGTTAACACCAAAGTTTTGTCGGAACTTGAGGAGATGATCTTTAGCGTTTTACTGGCTAACTCTCTCACGTCCCTGAGTAAACAAAACATTAGCAATATCAGAGCTATATTTTAAAAATTATTTACAAAAATTCTTACTACTCGGATGTTGCCTGAAATCAAGACGGTCCGTCTGTTTGATTTCCGTACCTTATTTCCCCCAATATCAAGTGAAGCATCCGTCTGTTGCTACCCACCACGCTGTGATAAAACGGTCCGTCCGTTGCAGTTTCTACCCAACCCAAGCAAGTCAAAAGGTTTGTCCGTTACTACCTTATTCTTAATCGAATCAAACAATTCGCCCGGTACATTCCCGCTCCCGCCACATCAAGTCAGGTTTGTGTGCTGCTACTTCCTCCCCTGCAGCCAATGACATTGAACAATATAAATATTCCTGTTACTTCCCCACCCAATCAGATCAGATGATCTGTCCCGCGTACCTGCAACAAGAGCTTGTCAGGGCCCAGAGCGTGTGTTCTAGTGCATGATGGGTAACTAGAGCCTCCGAGCCGGCTGTAAACATCCCCAGCGCAGAAAGGAATCGTAATGCCTCCTGTTGCTGTTTGCTGATTAAGAGTAAAGGAACCAAATGCTTGGTCAACAAGCGTTGAACATGCTAGTCACAATTTCTAAATAAGAGTCATTCAAATGTTTAGAATAAGGATAGATTTGCCATTTTAAACGACGATTTCGGATTCTTCGGGTCTAGGTGGCTTCTGGTCTTGGCCTAATGTTAGCTTAATTACAATTGCTCCTTGGTGGATACCTTGTTGAGCTCTCTCAGGGACTGCATAGCAACCTTGAGATAAACGGGGGGGGGGGAGAGGCACCTTTTTTTACTGTGTGCTTTTTACCGAGCAAAGCGAGGCAGCGAAACTAAAGCAGACGTTTGGTTTGGCATACATCATTAAGTAGCGACTCAGTTCCGACGCATGGCAAAAAAAAGTTTCGACTGACCGATTGTCCGTCCGCACTCGTTCCCAGGTTCTTCTCGTCTTCTGGGAGCGTTCAAAATGTGTTTGACAGGTTCGTAAACATGTCTGACGGGTCTCTCGAGTAGCGTGGTCCGGTTTTTTGCTCAGTGATAGTGGTTGTTGTCAAATTAGTAGTTACACGAAACATTCTTAAGTTTTTCTTTTATGTGTCTTGTGTTGTAGGTAGCGTGTGCGATCTTGACTTAGACTCCGTTCTCGAGTGACTGCTGTATTTTCAGAAGGATGTTGATGGATTCTAATAACGGCTTCCTCGCCCTCACAAGTTGTCGAAACAACAAACATTTACAGTCATCGGGACTTCACTACTATTAAACCTGGCCAACCACCCGTCAAACGACATTGATATGCACGCTTTTAGTCCTTTTACTCAATCAAATCTGCACTTAATAACGGGAAATAACGGCCAGCGTTGGGGGATAAACTTTTGGCGGCTTTGAAAACGGGGACTAGATGACAATAACAAAGTATGGAAGGGGTCCAATGATCATTATTAGTAATAAAACTCAGGCCGTCCATCCTAGAAAGTTGCAAAAGTTCACGGCAGCACTTTACTGACGAGTCGTTACTGAGGGCTAGTTTTAAAAATATTGAGGGGGCCCGCGGGGGGGGGGGGGGGG
>JAOBRG010372270.1:0-11732 GCA_027574985.1 Umimayanthus nakama
TTCACCGACGGCTATGAGTGCCATTGCACTGACAACCATTATGGGCAGCAGTGTGAAGAGACGAAACAACAGCCAGACCAACAGAAGGAAGAAACTCTCACGTACGATACAACTGTGTCCATAATTCAAATCTTTGACCCTGCGCTGGAGGATGAGACAAGTGCAGTATACATTGCGTTCACCCTCGAAATATCGACAGCAATCTCGAATGTTCTCCGATTCACAATAGTGGGTTTCCTGTACGTAGACAACTTCAGGTATTCTCCCGGGAGTATCGTTTGCGATTTTCGCACCGTGGTAAACTCAACCTCCAATGCAACCGCTACTGTCATTAAAGACACCTTGATAAGCGCCAATGGGACGGAAAGGGTGAACAACTTCACCTTCGGTAGTGTGGCAGTGGCCGAAAGAGTCACAGAGATTGACACTGGAACGGACACGACAGAGCTTTATCTCATCATTGGCGTGTCTGTGGGCGCTGCTTGCTTAGTTCTGTTGGTGCTGCTGCTGATTTGGGTTAGTACGAGGAGGGTAGGATAAAGTATTTGACCGGGGGAGGGGTAAATCCCTTCAATTGACTATACGGGTATGTGCCGTTCGTATGAGTATGGTTTTCAGGACACTAGCCTTGAAAACCGTGTACGTTCTGCTTAAGGTCATTCCCCAGTTTTGCAGTGCGAAGCTCTTCTGCGCATGAGGCTAAATTATAACTTTTAAATGATTTCAGTGTTCCTTAACAAAAATTGCACATTAAAAATGAAAAGTGGTTAAATAAATTGGAAAGATTGAATTTTATTCGATTTAAGCCAACTTTTTTGAGATGTGCCCCAGGCTTTCCTCGGAAAATGAGTCAAAAACGCCCATTTAAGCGATATTTTAACCAATATCACTTAAACAAGCGCCCTGACGCGACCCCATAACGTCTTTCTATCAATTTGTGTTATGACCATAGAACTCCATGTTTAGAACAAAAATAGAAAAAGGTTACAGTTTTTACAAAGAAACTGGAGAGTATGAAAGCCTTTCTTTAATTTCTCTGAGAGTTTTATTGAGGACCGTCGCTTTGCTGTTTCCAGAACAACAAAACGAGCAAAGTACGGGCTATACTGACCCTTGGCACGGTTCTTGAGGCAATTTGAATTGACGTTAGCTCTCTGAAATGGAAAGAGCAGGTAAAAGTTAGTAAGCGCCGAAAATTTCGTGAGTTCTAAAATACTGTGAAACATATAAGTGACGTTTTTAAAAGAAAATACCCCAAAACTCTTAGAGAGAGTGTATTGTAGTCTTCATAGCTCGGAGGCGTCGCATACCCGTCCAGTGTAAAATTCCGATACATTCTCTGTTAACTTTTTAGTTTTTAAAAACTTTACCAGTTCCACACTTTTCAATAATATATCCCAAAACTTCCGGCACTTACCAACTTTCTAACAGCACTTACTAACTTTCGGTACTTACTAACTTTGGCACAGTTGGCAAGATTTCTACCTGGTGGGGGGTTGAACTTTCTTGAACTTGACCTTCTTCCTCCACACCGTCCGTGGACAGGGACGTTAAGCCTTTCGTCTAGTCTCTCAACGTTCTATCGCCGAAAGGGACAAAACGCTCACATTTTCAACAAGAACAAAACACAAACTTAATATATGGTTTGCAAACTTAATGCTTGGTGTGAAAACTTAATATTTGGTATGCGAACTTTTATCATTTTGCTTCCAACTTTAATATTAGGTGTGCTGAAATTTAAAAAAAACGAAGGCAAACTTCATATTTTGTGAGCGAACTTAAAAACACGAACGCAAACTTGATAATGTTTTCTGTGCAAACATAAGAAGCAAACGCAAACTGTATTTTTACTTGCAAACTTATAAAAACGAACGCAAACTTGATGTTTGTTGGCAAACTTTAAAAAACGACTGCAAACTTAATATTTTGTCAGCGGACTTCTAAGAACCGAATGTTGACACAGACCTGATATTCTGTGTGCAAACGTAATATGTTGTACACAAACAACGGGTGAAGGCCAGGTTTCTGCGCCTGACCCCCCTTCGCAATCAAGAGCGTCGAGCAAGAGCTGGCGGAAAGTTGAGTGATGTGAATATCTGTATTTTGGGGGGGTATTCTTGTTTAGTTCGGTATTTAAAGATATCAAGAGCAATTGCGTTGTAAGGTTTTTACATTTTGCTTAACTACAGAGGGAAAACTCACGGATATTTTTTTGTTTTTCATGCATGGACAAAACTTTCGTTCATATCAGTTCAGATCCCGATTCCGTGCGTACGGCTTATATACATTGAGCAATTTGTTTGGTGGTAACAAAATTTCGGATCAAAAAGCTAGCCTTAGATAAGCAATCATACAAGTGTTCTCTCGTCAGTCTTTCAACATTTCGTGTAAAGACAGAACTAAACAAAAATGCACATATTCACATCTCTCACCTTCCGCTAGCTCTTGCTCGATGCTATTGCGAAGGGAGGGGGGAGGGGAGGGTTGGCGCAGCAAAATATAATATGGTCATTCCCCTGTTTAGCTTTTTTGAAACATTTTATTGTTCCTTGACAAAAAATTGTACAGTTAAATTGAGCATTGGCCAAATTGATAGGAATGTTTGAAATCTGTCTGGAATGAGCAAAAAACGCCCATTCTAGCGATATTTTGCACAGTATCTCCTAAACAGGCACGGTGATCCCTAATTTGTTTTCGCTCGTTTCATTGAAATTTTTATGATCTCAGATATTTGAAAAAACTACAAAAATCTATCGAGAGAAACTTGAAATATAATTGAAACGTTTTTGTCATATCACAAACATCACCTGTTATATTATGTATGTAACCATTATGACGCTTCTGCATCCTTTCCTGCTCGAAAGTCCACGATTGAACTTAAAATTGCTATCAAAACGTGGGATATACTCAAAGCTACTTATTTAATTGCTTTGTTACATAGTTCAAATGAAAACACAGCTTATTTAGTTGAAATAAGCAGATACATCATTTTTTTAAACAAACACCAAACACCTGCCATGTAGCATCAAGAGGGATGCGTTTGATTAGCTAGAGCTTATAAATGAGGTCGGGCGCCACCTTTTTGAAGTGCTTCGTCTTTTAGATTCCCTCATAGTAGCTAATATATTGGCAAACTTTGAAAAATCTATCGAGCGGGAATGACCTCAAGTTTGCACACAGAATATCAGGTTTGCATTAGCATTCCTTTTACTAATTTCGCTCACAAAATATTAATTTTGCGTTCGTTTTATAGAGTTTGCACACAGATGCAGAATAGCAAGTTTTCGTCAACATTCGCTTTATGAGTTTGCTCACAAAATACTAAGTTTGCATTCGTTTTTTTCAAGTTTGCACACAGAATATCAAGTATGCGTCAATTAATAATCGTGTTTTTAAGTTTGCTCACAAAACGTTAAGTTTTCGTTCGTTTTTTTAAATTTGCACACCAAATATTTTAAGTTGGAAGCGAAACATTAAGTTTGCTTACCAAATTTTAAGTTTGTGTTTGTTTCTTGTTGAAAATACAAGTGTTTTGACCCATTCGGCCACCGCAGAAAAGCCCTACGGGGAGCACCTCTGCACATCGTGTTGTACCTGTTCTTTCCATTTCTGACGCTTACAGAGTGCTAACGTCAGGTTTTCAATTACCTCAAGAACCGTCAATAGGGTCTTTTGGCTTGTTTATGGTTATTCGCTTTTCGTTTGGTCTGAACTAGAGCATTGAGTTTCTGCAATTGTAAATTTGGGCTCAGGGTTTGAATGCTTGAGCGGCGCACTCTAAACCGGCGGTGGGAAAATTGGAATGTGCTGAAGTTGAGCATTATACTGTAGAGTGGTTTGTTAAATTAAAAAGAAATAGTCACTAAAAACTGATTTAGATTTGGGGAAACATTTATGTTATGTCGAAAACAATTGTAATCATACATGCTGGTGTCTTTTGTTTATGATTTTTCTCTCCTATTATCCCACTAGGGTGTAGGAATATCTTATTAAACTTAGTGGGTTGTGGTTTTCTGTGCCCTCAATCTTTCCGAGTTGCCTCTACTTTGGGAACAAAATATCTCATTCGATAAAAACATGACACAAATAACGAAAACCTTAACTCTTAAACTGGCCATCTATAAACAAACATACAATAGCATATTGTTAAAAAGTGTCAGCTTTTGTTACTGTTTTGTTCAATGACCAATGGAATTCTTCGTTCTCAGAGTAGAGCCTTACTGATCTTTCCAGATGTCTTTCTCTTTATTTCTGTATAGCACTTTATATTATTCTGTGTTGCGTTTTATTTTAATACACTGTACGTGTCCTATTTCTAGTATGGGTTTCTCTTAGGCTGCATGCATTGACACTTTAACAAATGAAAGTTTGTATTTTTGCTGTTACCATTATTATCATTATTATTATCATTTAGTATTACTATTACTGTCATTATTACTATTATTTTTATTAGTTTTACTACTGTTGCATGTAAATTTTTAAAAAAACCTGTTTAACCATGCATTTGTTTGTAGATTATGAAGCGCTGCCACAACAACTCGGTGAGCAATGTTGATTCTACTCAAGGACCAGTTAATGTGGCAGAAATGGTTGCTGATGAGACATCACAGACAGGCCCTCACACAAACAAGGTATTGAAAACGATTTCGATTTCATCTGTTCCTTTCGTTTGATGTATTTAACATCTTTATTATATGAAGTAATTGAGCAATTGGGGACATAATTAACAGAACTGGCTCAAAGTAAAAATATCAATAAGTATAAAAATAGTTTATCTCACAATTTTTTACAAGCGCTACACTGGTTATGGATTACTGCAGTTTTCCAATCACATCCCGATCTACTGCAACACTTACAGTTGTAAAGTAGATAGGCCTGTTTCATTTTGCAAAACCAAATTCTTTCAGAACTCTTTCTTTAACTGCATAGCTAAGGTGTGGTATTATCTCCTGCTGAGACAGAGTACTAATTCTTCCAGTTTGGCATCAAATTTTAAGTCTGCTCTGTTAAACATAATTTTCTTAATTGCTCTCTAATCTAAAGTTCAATTTGTCTACAATAAACGATCCAACATAACATGACTTGTATCTAACAAGAAAACCTTTGGTTATCTTAGACACTAGGCATTTCTTAACACACCACTATATTTAGATTTTTTTCTCTTTTTCCATATAAGCTAAAATGTATCTATTTGTAGTAATCTACTTGTAACGAAAATCAAATTGTGAAATGCAAATAAAATTACTGTTACTGTTTCTCGAGTGACTTTTGTCAGAACACATACATGTACATCACGTGCAGAACTGCTGGCCCAAATACTCTGTAATGATCTCACTTGTCTACCATCTTGCTGCTATTTTTCAATTAGGAAAACTAACTTTACAATAATTTTTTAAAAAAAAAGTGATTAATTGTTTTTTTTCTACTTAACGCAAACTATCGGCGATTTTCAGGTTTGTCGCATAATCTGTTTTGCAAGTGCACACTTGTTCTGGAGCCACGCTCTGTTGTGTATACTGTAACTTAATAGTTTTAAAGCCATGTGGATGAATAACTAAATAAATAATAGTGATACTAGTAATCTTGGAAATTGTAGTAATGATGATGATAGTAAAAACAATGGTAATAGTGAGTGTAACTAGTAACAATAATAAAGAAATTGGCCACTCAAAGCTGCAGATTTTGAAACGGAAAGTCGTCTGAAGTATTCTCAAGTCCCACATAAACGAGTTTGTGAAGTCAGAGACTGATTTTATCCAAACTAGTCCTTTTAGTCAGTTTTGATGTTTTGAGCTTAAATAACAAATGCTTAAAGGAATTATAACAACAGCTGCCATCCCCCCCCCCCCTCGCCCCCCGCGGCCCCTTACGTTTTCTAGTAAAAAGGACAATATCTAGATGCAGTGTTGTTAAACAAAATCATTTCTTGGCGCGTTTAACGGCAATGTATCGATCGAGTGGCCGCCCCAAAATGATGATGCTGTTGTAGCAGCCTTGCATTCAGATTTGGTTTGTATAGACCGAGAATGATCTCTTAAACAAGAGACCCAACGGCGAGTCAGTAGTGTGATCTTTTGCATCCGAAAGATAAGGCATCAGAGCTTTTAACCCTTTCAGCTCCAGCAAGTTTATCAACATTCATTTTCTCCTTACAATACCGATACAAAATAAGTTGTTTTGTTGTGAGAATAAGGGAATAAAATAAACAGGCTAATGCCGGTGTTGTGAACAGTGTCCCCGATTAGTGAGGCCTGAGTGGCCTTCCTGAAGGGTTGACACCAAGATATAGTTTATCATTGCTATTATTGTTTTGTTATTGTTATTGTTATTATGTGTTTATTATTCATTTTATCATTTTATTATTTATAAATTATTATTTTGTTATTATTATTACTATTATCATTATCATTATCATTATTATTAATATTATTGTTATTATTATTATTATTGTTATTGTTATTATTATTGTTATTATTATTATTATTATTATTACTATTATTGCAGTATAAATTGTTTGGATGCATGTCCCTAAGAGAAACGTACATAGGGCGCGAACGTAGCCTATGCCGTCTGTCTTTAAATTATACCTAGTTAATCTTCAAAATTTCTTAAAGCTCTTTTGAAAACTCCTCATAAAAAAGTCTCGGTGATATCTCTTAAGATTTATCGATAAACAGTCCCTATAAGAAACCTAAAATCATTACAAAAAACTATAACCAAATCAAAACTTTAAAAGTGCGTGAAATGTTTAAACTGTGTGACAACACCACTTTTTGCTCTCTCCTCAGAACTGATCTCGATCGTGATCCCACAAGCTCTTTCATTGTCTTTTCGAGATCCGTGGACCATCCACCTAGCACATCAATGGTGATGTTGTACTATTTCACTTCGTAATCTGGGTACTGCTGCTTCAGTTCCCATCTAAGAGGTCCATATTTTGCCATCTTCTCTGCGTCTTTGGTTGTTCGGTTGTCAATCCACGGGCAGCTCATTTCAAGCACAGTAACTCGCTTTCCTTTCTTTCTCTACCACTCTTGCAATTATTATTATTATTATTATTATTATTATTATTAGGGATACTCTCCGGAGTTTTGATGTGTAAGTGCCCTAGGTACTTAAATCTCCTTGCCCTCCCTCCCTATCCCCTATCCCTCTCCCCTGGCATATAAATTCACCCCAGTTTAGTAAGCTGTCGCAAGTAACGCCATGTTGTTTCGCTTGTTCTTCAGGAATTTCCTGGTGGAACGGCCTAAACTGATCCAGAGAAAATGTCAAGAACCTCGAGAGTTTAGTTGTGTGCGGGAAAACAACCTGGAACCTGAGATTATTCGTTCTTACAGGTGTATTTAGTTTCTAGTTAAACCATTCATTTCCAACAAGTTGATCAATATATATCTTCTCGCTACAGCAGTAGCATAGCCTTAGCTCAAAATATAGATTCTTGTAAACCGTATTTAGTTACAAGAAATTTATCAACAACCAAACTTGATTGGAATTTCTTCATCAGTAATACAAACAGCCAGATTTAGTTAGCGAGAAGAGTAAAAGAGTTAAACAGTTGGTTTCAGCCAGTATTTATATATAGACGAAGTTAGCGAGAAAATACAAGAGTTGAGCAGTTGCTCTTGCTTTGATATTGTTTTTTTTTATCCAGTCACTTTGACTTTAGTGATTTCAGCTGGTAATATCACTTTCCTGGAAGCTCAGGTCAGTTGCTGACTGCCAAAGGACCTATATAAATTTATTTTAAAGTCTTACTAGTAATCCAGTAAAAGTTCCAAGAATCAGAATTTAGCTTGAGAGATTCATTCAATATCTGTAAAACAAATAACTAGTTTCAGAGAGAAGAATAAAAGAGTTGAGCATTCGCTCAGGGTTTCATGTTGTTTGTGTAAATCCTACAACGGTGACCGTGTAGCTACTTTTGAAGTGGCGGGGCTGACAAGTGACTCAAAGTGGATAGGTGGGGAGCTAAAAAACTTTGTTCTCAGTAACTCTTTATAATTTTCACAAATGTGGTAGGGCTATATAGCCTTACAACCCTCTCCCCCCTCCGCGGTACCTGAACAGCTAGTGTTCAAGGGAGGGGTATGATTTATTCCACTTCACTGTTAATAGAGAATCGGTGTAAACTTTTGCATGTGATGAATGAGAGAAGGGCGCCAATGCTAGTGTAACGCGAAATTCCCATACATTCACAGTTACATTTGAGTTTCATGAAACTAAACAAATGTCACAGTTTTCAATATTAAACTCCCAAGTGTTTGGTTTCTACTAACTTTGATATACTCTTTCCTGATTTCTGTAGTTTACAAGGTGCTAACAATATGTTTTCAAAAGCGCGAAAAAGCTACTTTTCGTTTTTGTTAGGGAGTGGTAATTAATTATTTCGGGGGGGAAGGCCTACTATGCTTGGGGGAGGGCCATGATATTTTTAGCACGGACTTGGGGAGGGACTTCAATTTCTGGGCAGCATTTTAGGGAAGGTCACAATTCCTTATACTTTATAAATTTTATCAATTATTAAAGCAGCGAAAAACTGACTGAATTACAAGCATTCTGAATAGTAGCTTAAAATTTTATGAATAATCCTTATTTTTACCACACCGTTGAATCAAAAGTCAAATCTTGTGTTTTTCAAAATTGATGTTTTTACTGGCAACTTTGGACAAATACTAAATTACCAAAACCACTCTAAATCTCCCTTTATATGTTAAGTATTGCACATGATCTTGCTTTATATAAATGTTACGAATCACCTTTTTTAGTTTGCAATATTGGTTGCATTATTGATCTTATATAAATATAACGATCATTATTTTGATGCAATATAATCACTGGATCTCGCCTATTCTTCTGAGTGCTTGATGCAGAGCTCGATACAATGGTAAAACGGACGGCTAAAAACGCATCAAATTTTAAAGTTTAAAAGATTAAGAATTTAAAAACTTGTAGAATTCTACCGATTTTTAAATTTTTGCGTTTTTCCATCCGTTTTACGAACATATAGCACATAAGCACGTCAATTGTTGTTATTGAAAGATTTTTTTGTAGTTGCTGTTTTTAAAAAGGTTATCGAGCAACTGATTTTGAACATGTACTTCCGAGTTAAGCCTCTATCTGATGACTCTGAAACATGTTCAAAGTAAGGAAATTCCGCTTCAGTCTAAGATAAAGTGTAGTGCCAGACGAGTTATTTCACCCTGGCTGTCACAGTCATCAACAGCTGTTGAACTATTGCCGCCGAAGCTGACAAACGTCTAACTGATCCGTGACTATGGCTTTCGAGGGTCAGTATAAGAACCTTGTAAAAGCCCAATCGCCATTTCTCTGAGCAAGAACAAAGTAAAAAGAACACGTGTAACTGCCTGCCTTTTAGCTTAACAAGTATACGACAACGTTATAAATCGTCTCTAAAGATGACTTTCTCACAGGTTGCCGACACGTCGGTCACAACCAACCCAGATGATCAACCGACCGCAAACAAGCGATGCTAAAATTTATTTCCCTTGTTTTTAAAGCGGAGACGTTGTCATGTAGGGGTGGAAGTTTTGATTCGACGGATCTCGTCCATATATATGATGAGTGCATTGCTGTGAATAAAGCATGACTTATAGATAATTATGCTTTACTTTGTTATATATTTCTTTAGTTATATACTTAATTTGTTTACGTTATACTGAACCCGGCTTTATTTTATAGTACTTTACTTTAATAGGTTTAATTTTATGTTACATTACTTTACTTTACTTCATCTAACTTAACCTAACTTTACTCTGTTTTACTTTACTTTATATTTTTGCTTTCAGCTTTACTTTTGTGACTTATTTTACTTTACTTTGCTTTACTTTGCATTACTTTACTCTGCTTTACTTTATTTTAATTTTACTTTTACTTTACTTTACTTTACTTTGCTTTACTTTACTTTGCTTTTCTTTTCTTTGCCTTTACTTTACTTTACTTTGCTTTACTTTACTTTACTTTTATTTTGCTTTACTTTACTTTGCTTTGCTTTACTTTACTTTTACTTTGATTTACTTTGCTTTAATCATGATAATTGCTTTTTCGCATTTTACTTTACTCTTCTTTACTTTACTTTAATTTGCTTCGTTATACCCAACAGCTTTAGAATCTATCTTTTAACCATTCGGCAAACGCAAACGACTGGTTTCACCGCAACCGTTTCGTTCTTTACTAAATCGCTCTATATTCAAACAGGTTTTAAATTGGCTTCACAATTAAAGACAACTACAATACTTCTCTTGCGCATGCTCACCAGGAAACTACTCCAACGCGGTATAGTTCATCTTTCCAGTTAATTGGGCGGGGGAAAAGATAGGCCTTGTTAGTTTTGCGTCTTTTCCACCCTTTTCCTCTTATAATAAAAAGCTGTCGGAAAACGGCGCCAAAGATTAGCTCGCAAACATGCAAAGGAAGAAAAACATACAAAAGACAGATGTTTCAATATAATATCAGATTTGCTTGTCTTTTCTTTTGCCAGTGTGAAAGGTCAATTGCATTGTATTTGGTCAAAAGAAGTGGTTAACTCGTGGCTCACTGTGCAATTATAATGGCTTCTCAGCGCATGTTTCTGCTGCTCCATCAATTTTATTTTTGTTTAATATGATCTCGATTAAACACAGCAGCCCCGACATGCAGTTGTCGCTCTCAGGAAAGTTGTCAAATTGTACTCGAGCAGGTTAACCATTATCGAAGCAAATCGCAAAACATGATGGTCATGATGGAGCTATAGATTTCTGTCGTAGATGCTAGAATCACTTTCCCAATAAGAAAAACCTTGATAATCACGTTCTTCTTTCTCTGCTCTAAAAACGGCACAGAAACGCTGGCTACTGTACGCAGGCTAACTTGCGCCATGCAGACAATTTGATGCACCGATAGCCCTGGGAACTGGTTGCTATATCTAACACTACATCAAGTACAGAAACTCTTGTAACCAAAATGGCCGATCTTTAAAATTAATAACAGGTATCTGTTACCGGCTTTATAGTTTTCGCACTTACAAGAAAAATTTGATGAATACAAAATGTACTTGCACGTTCTTCGTGGCAGTCATCGTTGTGGAGTCACAGAAATCTGGTGTAAACCTGATCAGACTGCGCTGTATTCCACTACTGCAGAATCTGTGCTACAGAAGTCAACTTCACAGAGCTGATCGTGACACTATTAATAGGTAATTTTTTTTACCAATTACACATTTAGTTTTTAAGTAATTTCTATATTCCAGCACGTAGTAACAATTCCTTAGTTTACCTCAATATTTACTCCTTAAAAGCTTTTGCTACAGCTAGCCAAAGGAGTTTCTTTCACGCTTTTAAATTTAATTTGATCTTGTACTCATTTATGACACGTGTTTTTGAGTTTCCTGCAACTTTCTTACTTTAAACTGCCCCACCAGGTCTTATATACAATTGTTTTAGGTGTAAGTTCCTCAAAATTACAGCAAATACATGAAATCAAACATCATATCACCAAATACAGCAAATGCATAAAATCAAACAGCATGTCACAAAACACAGCAAATATCTAAGATCAAACACCATGTCGCAAATTAGAGCAAACGTGCATCCTAGCTATGACACTAATATAAAAGTGATGAGCACTGACAATAATATCACAGTGATGACAGCTGATACTAATATCACAATGATGACAACTGACACTAATATCACAGTGATGACAACTGACACTAATATCACAGTGATGACAAC
>JAOBRG010372281.1:1487-11730 GCA_027574985.1 Umimayanthus nakama
AACCGACACACTATCGGTAGAAAACCGGCCAAGGAGTCGTACAACGTACTGGCTGCTCTCAGTTTGATAACTAAACTTGAGAATAAGGAACTGAAAAAAACCCTACAAAAAACTCTAAGTGACTTCACTTCCTTCTAATAATCAACAAAAACCGAGTAAAGCAAAGGTACCACGTTGTTATTGAAAGTAACATAATTTGCATGTGGTACTTAGCACTATTTCGCGTGTTGTGATTGGTCAATATCAGGTCCGTAAGTAGTCTCACGAACCTCTAGCCCTTGATCACTTGTCAAAGCGTCAAATGATTTCGTTATGTTCCTTGAATAATCAACAAAGGTAAAGCCATTTAAAAAACATTTTATAAGCCTCGTTTGATCGGTCTATACGGCAAGTAATGGATTCTCGGTTTTTCCTTCTATTCTTCGATATCGTGTGTAAGAGCTGTTGCTTCTTTCAGAGTTCAACAAACATTTTAACGTTGTGTTTCGAAGTGTACTGCCATTCTTTTCTATATAAAACAGACGACGTTTGTAAGTGTTTGCATTTTCCTTTTGCGCAAAATCTTTATTTCTCTTTCTCTGCTTAAGCAGTTTTTATCGAGTTTCCAAAGTTTTGAATGGTCTTGCGAACACTCGGGGAACACGGGTGCCGTCTTATTTGATTTTGGAACATGTTCATTATTCAATGATGTCGCGTTTGACAGACCCAGGCTAATCGAAAGCGAACCGAGTTTCCAAAGTTTTGATTGGTTCTGCTAACACTCGGGGAACGCGAACCGAGTTTCTGGAGTTTTGATTGGTGCTGTGAACACTAGGCAAACGCGAACCGAGTTTCCAAAGTTTTAATTGGTTCTGCGAATACTCGCTAAGCGTGCTATCTGATTGGATTTTGAAACAGGTTCATTTGACGTCGTCTTTGATTTGGACTTTGAACTAGACGAAACAGGCCGGTGAACCGAGTTTCTGGAGCTTTAATAGGTCTTATCACGGTTTCAGTCGCCATTTTTGACGGGTGTGCAAGCTGGCTGGAAACTCGGTGTCAAATATCTCAGTCACACTCTAGTTTCAAAAACGTTATGAATTCAAAGTTTTAATGTTACGATAGGGGTCTTTTGGGGTCATCCTTTACTTTACAAACGGAAGATCCCATTGGATAAAAGACAATACAAGTACCCAAACCTTATTGTTAAAGAACTCAAAAAAAAAAAGTTTCCGTTTTTGTTACTGTTATTGTTCAATGACCAATGTAACTTCTCGTTCTCTGAGTGGAGCCTTACTAAAAAATTTGAGGAGTGAAGCCGCATACAGAAGTGTCTAGTCAAACCAACTCTCCGGGTGTCATTCATTCAACTTGGGGTGTCAGCGGGGCAGTCCACACGACTATAAGAACGAAATAATATCGCGATGTTCTCTCATTTCTTCAAACCAACCAAACAACCAAATAAAGCGCAAAATGCCAAAATTCGGCCTAAACTGCAAAGCTGTTTTCTGTTCTTTTTTTTGTAGATGTATAGTGTGTTTGCAGCTTTTTCGCCATTGCATTAAACTCAGTTGTGTTTCAAATACTTTTTGCAGAGGAAGCCAAGTCTATACAAGCCTAATGGTTCTTTTGGATTCCCTCGTCACTTCTATTGTGTGTTTCCAAGAAATTGTTTTCCAGAGTAATCTTTTGACAAACAAAAAGGCTCCCAAAGTGTGATTAAGTACAGACATAAAGGGAGCCTAAACTAGTACCACAAAATCACAGAGTGTTGCAAACCTTTTATGATTTTGGCAGAGTCATGATGAAGCAAAATGCTATGACAAACTGCAAGAATACAGTTTCCAATCTGCCAGTCGCCGCGGCTTGCGTTGTCTGGATGGACAAGAATCTGACCGAGATAGTTTATTGTCGGCTGCAATGGAAAAACCAGGATATATCAGAACGTTTACACGACAAGTGGTGGTAACAACCACATTATTCACAATATTTCCCACCAACCCCCTAGGAAAACTCCCACTAGTCCCCTTTCCCCCCCCCCCCAAGATAACTCCCTGGCTACCATCCCCTGCAAAATAATTACTCAACCCTCCCCCAGATAGCTCACCATCCCCCAACCCCCAAGAAACACTACATCAGAACGTCCGAACACCACCCCTCAAGGGGATTTTTCATAAACAAATATTTTAAGCTTCACTTTTTCAAAAGTTTGACCTTAAATGTTACCCGTCCAAGAAGCGGAGACCTTGATAAATCATACCTGTCATTGAAAACCTGAGCCAAAACTACACAAATAAGCTAAATTCAAATTAATCATCATCAAAAACAAACCAACCACACTACTTGCTTGTTGAACGCTCAAATTGGTATCTTATCGATGCCTGTTTATATGTAGTTTTAATGTATCGTTTAGCTTAGTTTTCTAGTCAAATCGCATGCGCAAAGCCATGAGCTCAAAGTGCCCTTTCAAATTAAAGCAGAACCTTTTCAGAAAACAGCTTAAGTCGCACTACCCAAATAAAGCGCTTACCGTTGGTGAAATACTTGTATGCCTCATGGCCTGGGCCAACAACTTAAGATGATGGGCAATATTGGGAAGTATGACCGCTACTGGTTGACTGACAATGTGCTTACTAAGCGCCAGCAAGAGATCTATTGGGAAGGAACTGAGACAAAAAGAGGGATAGTAAGCAATTGTTCTCCGAAGTGAGAGTTGGGTAGCGCTTGCATGATATTTACTGAGCTGCGATGGAAGCGAGGGAATAACTGTTTTAGAACAGCTATGCTAAAACAGTGAATGGAAGTAAAAGAATGTAGAAACTCTAAAACGTAGACAAATAGAAACACATAAACTCCTACAGAGGACCCTGGTCCTCCAAGTTGGGGGTTTGGCATGGGGCTAGCAACCCCATTCCACAAAAACAATTCGCGCTCCAGAAACTGAAACTAGATCTATTACAAGTCAGCCAGTTCGATCAGATCACCGTGAGTTGCAACGAATGACGTCTAGGCCGCCAATGGAACTGTTCTAACAAAAAGCGTGTGAGAAGAGAAACTCTTGCCATAAACAAACCCGCTCGCTCGCGTCTGTGCTCAATCATGCGCGCTTGGAATAGCGGTATTCATTTCTATACTAAAACCCATGAAAACGTTCAGCAGAGCTGCATATTCGAGGTGAAGTTGCAGTTGCACGTCAATTTGCACCTTCTATTGACTGCAGGAAAAATAACCCCTTCAAACTTCCCTTCCTTCCTACCTTCTTAGCCACTCCCATACCCCCCCCCCCCGTCGCCCAAAAACGCTTAGTCCTCTGAAGGTCAACAAAATCATTTACCTTTCTGGCGTCAAAGAAGCCACAGCATCAAGAAAGTCAACGGCGTGAGGCATGAACTTCGGGTGTTCCATGACTATTGCTAATACAAGTCTGGGAATGGGAGGAAACGCAGAACAATTGTTCAATAACACAACACAACACAGCACATTAAAACACAGCACAGCAAGTGCAGCAAAGCAAAGCACAACATAACACAACACAGTAAAGTACAACACAGCACATCAAAGCACAACTTAGCACATCCCATTCTATCCAAGCACTAACAGCACTGCACTGCACAACACAATAAAGCACAGCATATCACAGCACGGAACAGCAGAGTACAGTATAGTTCAGCACAATACAGCGGGACACAGGACAACATGACACGTCAAAGTATGTCACAATTAACAAGACGAAAACGTCACATAACATAATTCAACACAACACAACGCGACATAGTACAACAAAGAACAGCATGCACAATAGTGTACAGCATTGCACAGCACAAAACAGTGCATCAGAGGCGGGAGAAAGCATGGCAGTGTATGAAAGAGAGAGAAAAATGGAGTGCCATCAGAGTTTGTTTTGGCAATCAAAAAATTTCAAACTGCAAAGAAAAGTATAAAATAGTTGACAATCAAACCGAAACACTCCTAGTTCAGCACAAAATAGTTAACAAACTGATGTCGCATACTTGTAAATCTCTTGGACAAGGACGGTGTCCCAGTGTCTTTGGTAATAGCAGAATAGAACTCTGAAGAGGTTTGAGACATATCGGCCTCCTATTCCGTGTTGAACTGGCTTATGGAGCAAGGACAGCGCACCCATCAGCGACGATGAAGCAACATCTGCAGGTGACGGAGTCATTTAAGGTTATGCCGCTGATAATGATGACAAGGATAACCTTAATGTTAACGGTAGTGTTAAATACCAAACATTGGATAAAAACATCTTGAATTCTATTTTCTACCGAGTCGAATTTTCGGCCATTGTCAGTTTCCATATTTGGACAAATAGCATTATATACGATTTATACCACGAGTAGAGAGCCAATCAGGTTGCAAGAATTTCAATATCCAGTGATTGGTATTTAATAAAGTGATTTAGCCTACAATTTTTTCGTGCTTTTGACTTTTATCACATAATCCAACTCATCACAACAGATCCTTATTTTGCAAGGTTAATCGTCTTGTTCTTGCTGTAGCTATCCCTAAGGTACGGTGCTACCGAGAAGACAAAGAGACGCATTTTTATCAATCAATCTATCAATCCACTCATCCATTTATCCATCCATCCATCCATCCACCTGTCCAACCAACAAACCATCCATCCAATACTCCATCCGTCCATCCATCCATCCAAAAACCAATCCAACCATCCAATAACCCATCCACCCCTCCATCAACCCACCCACCCACCCACCAATCCATTTATTTATTTATTTATACAGGTTTTGCCGCACTAATACAACCATCAAACCACCCATCAGTCAGTCAGTCAATCAATCGATCGATCGACCAACCAAGCTGCTCTTAGGTCGCTTTCCACCTGTCCCGTCTATCCGGCCGAAAAGAACTGGTTCAGGTCAGTTTAAGAGGAAAAGCCCAAAATGCGCGCATTCTTCATCCCGCCACAACTCCTCAAATTTCCTCGCTTTGGCCGACCGGAGCAGGATGACTGGCGCGGCTCTGATTCACAAGCAGAGCCATTCTGGCCAGAACCAGTTCTGGGAACTCGTGCGTTCCAGCTGACTGGCTGGACCGGCCAGATCAGGGAAATGGAAAGTGACCCTTGTTAACAATAATTTTAAAGCCACAATTTTTGGGTCGTAAACACACAAAAAATTTGCTTAAGGTTTGTTACATATGTTCTAATTATATATTGTAAGAGGGTAAAAGGCGACACAAGTCTAGGCGTATGAGTTAATTTTTGAACGTTTCAACCAACCTGGTTGGTGTGAGGGCTCATAACACAGACACAGCGCTTTCAACTTTACCTGGATAGTATCTGTAAAGAAAAAAGGATAAACTCACGGATCTGTGTGGACGGAACTGACTGATTGACAATAATATCCCGGAGTCATACTACTTAGTGTTAGGTAGTCAGTCAGCCCCCAATGGGACGAAATATATGTCTGAAAAACAAAAACGAAGGATTTTGTTTTCTAGGGAAATAAAAACAGAATACTCAATTCCAATTTCAATGATGCACTGTCACATGCGCCAAAAAAGTATAGAGCAAAATGTGTCTGCCTGTTCTTGGCTAGTAACTCAAGCTTTTCTTTGTCGCAAATGTTCACTGTCGTCAACCCTTAAACTGGCAGGGGGGGGGGGGGTTTCGTTGAACTTAAATTTTTGCCCCTCGACCAATTGCCAAACGCTTTTGCATAACTGTTCCTCGATATTGAACTCATCTTTTGACACTAATTAAGTGACATCATCATTGATGACGTCATTATACTAAATGTCTGAAATCAGAGTTTGCGGAAAAACTTTCAAATTTTGGAATAAAAATGATTAAAAACTCGCAGTTATTCATATTTTTCTAGTGCATGCTTCATTAGCCGAGGGTCTCAACCGCATTCTTAACTTCAAGTACGCTCCCGGATTGCCCTACCCTTTTCGAGAACTGCGTGTGTTTTTCTAACTCCCCGGGTAGAACGTCGAGAGACTATACAAACGGCTTAATGTCTCTGTCTACGGTGTGGCAAAATAAGGTCACCGTAGTTCACCCCTTGGTCGGGGATTGAATACAGGACTTCCTGGTTGGCTGAGATCTTACCAACTGCTCTAAAGTCACATGCACAATAACTTATGAAGAAGCAACACTTACCAGTACTGTCAAAGACTAAAGGATAGAAATAGACGAATTGGGAATAATCCAGGTACAAAGGTAAACACGACTCCGCTGGTGCACGGCCCGACTTACACTGAAAGAAAAACTGTCTTTAATTAAAAGTTACAAAGGTGAAACACCGCATAATCTTTGCTAGCAAAATTTGATTATTTGCAACATACGTTCCACCTAATAGACCGTGCTTTACTTGTGTTAAGTTTCCTTGTTCCAGTTCACTCACGATGTAAAGATTTCTAAACTAATGACACAAAACGTAGCGGAAGAACAATCTTTTGGCACCATACAAGATTTGAAACAGATAAAGGTTTGTATCATCATTTTTAGCTTGGCTGGCTCGTTTAAGTAAGAGGTAGGCAGGTCATCAGCAAGGAATACAGAAAGGTGTTAGTTGCGATATTGTTTGAATCAGTTTACCTCATTGGCTAGAAAATAAAAAGCTATCACAACTTTATCAGCTAGCACATTTACTTCTCCTCTGTTCACTAACTAGTTATACTACTAGTTTAGTAAAAACACTTCTGAGTTGTACTGAATACAACAAAAATATCAACGTGAGTAGTAACAGATAAAAGTCGAGTCTTTTCTTGGCTATTGTTTTGAAGTCTCAGGATTGGATGTACCCTGCTAGCAGAGATCTCTCATATAGATTGGATGAATGTTCTGGCACAAAAGCTATAATGCTTTAAAAACAGTTTTATAATCTGTTATTTTAAGTTATGTTGTGCATAGGTTAATATGTTAATGTGTTATTAATGTGAAATACAAACATAATTACTCTAACACGAAATGTCACAGAACAGTAGAAGGATGCCTACCTCATATACATATTTACAAACCTGATCGTCCGGAAAGTGCATCAGCCAATCAAAGCAGAGCAGCCTGTGGCCATGAGGGAGGGTTGGTTGGTCCGTCTGTAACAACAACCTAAACATATGATAAGTAAGGGAGAAAACAGTTATTTCAGATTTGTGTTGGAAATAATTTTCTCTTTTCGACCACTAATACATTTTTTAAAATATTGTAAAAGGGACTCCAGACTCGATTAGTCATTACCACATCTGGAGTCCTAGCACTCTAATTTCTTCTGCTCAAGCTCTGTAAAAAGTAAATTGCAAATGGGACAATCTTGTTTCTTGACTGCAAATATAAACATACTTGTAAACTAGCTCGAAAATAAGTATTTTCACTGTTATTCTTACAAAGTTGTCTAGTGTTTTTTGTTTTCTTTTTCTTTTCTTTAGTTCGGTTAATCATGCTTATTAAGTCATATCTAGAAAAAAACCTCTATTTCTTATATAAGTTACTTCATAATCAAATACGATTTTGTAAGCTGTAAATACTATATTGATGTACAAATAAAAAGTAGTAAAAAATAAAGAAAATAAACAGACACAATAGAAATGTGGAAATAGATGGATGCAATGGTGGAAGGTTGAATGGATGGATCGGTGGGTGGGTTGGTGAATGGCTGGGTGGGTGCAGGGATGGAGGGACGGATGGATAGATGGATTGATGGATCGATTGATGAATGGCTGAACTGATTGAAGCAGCCGTGGCACAGACATGACAACATATGAATGGGTGTGTATGTTTGGGCTGATGAAACAATAGATTGCTTTCGTACCTTTGTAGAAGCAGCAGTTCATCATGTTCTTCAAACATCTCTCTCGAGAACTTCAACTGCAGGAAAGAACATTCAGCTACAATTCACACAGAGAAACGAACACTAACAAGCATACCTTTGGTGTAAAATGTTACGGTTCATTGTAAAATAGTGGACATGTTTCTGTTGGTTTTGTTAAGATCGGATGGTAACTGCAATGCAACTGCAATACAGTGGGGTTGTCTTTAACTCTACGAACGAAAGATCCCATTGAATAAAAGACAATAAAAGTAACACAAACCCTATTGTTAAAGAACGCAAACCTAAACAAAGAAAGAAAGAAAAAACAATGAAAGCGTGCTCGTATAGTTAAGCCTTACTGATACAGTGCGCTATACTCTGAATACACAGTAGATATGTAATTTTTAAAAAGGCATGCAAGCCGGCAAGCAGAGTATTGTGGTAGAGCTCTGCTCTGCCTTGTAAACCCATGGTATAAGTATTTACATTAGCTAACGGATTCTACAGAAGCATAAAGTTTACTTTTTAAACATGAGATACAAAAGGTGGTTGTTCCATCATCATGGGTCCGGAAACATCTCACATTTATAAACCTTGGCTTAGGTAAAGAATGTAGATCTGAAATCTGAATCTGAACTTAAAGTCAAAAATCATCAGCGAGCACACCTTGGGGCTCACAGAGCGAAGAGCGATGATAGATAAAGGAGTAGACCTAACTTTGCAAGATTGCATCACATAGTACCAACAAATGTATCACATGAACAAGACATACAAATCTTCTAGTCTAAATCTTCAGCGCGTATAAACCTAGACACAAGGTACTACAAATTTTGTTGACCCGTTCCTCCCATTTTATGTTTCAGTGTTTTGTAATTCTTAACGAGATGAAAGTTTAAGCTAATGCAACAGTAAGGTGCAACAGTTTTGAAACGTTATAATTTCGGGCCCAGTATGTGAAGTTGAAAGTGTTGTTTTCTTGCACTGGACACGGTAATAATGAGATTGTCTAGTATAACGTGAGTGGACATTTATGTTTTGCTCTGAAAGCAAATCAGAAATGTACACTGACATCATTCTAGACACTTACATGTATGTTTGAAAATCCAGCGTTCACAAAATATTTGATACGTGGTTGAAGTCAAGTTTGTTCACAAGTAATATTTTTCTATGGTGTATCCTAAATATTTAGTAGTCCTTGTTTAAATAACAGTACAGTGTGACTTTGATAGTTTTTTCACTTACATTACATGGTAGTTACAGCTATTACAGGTTAAAAACAGAACGGTGAAAAAATACAGGTTAACGATAGAACTGTGAAAAACCCAGTTATAGTCAATAGGGTACTCATGGTTCTTACAGAAAGGAAAAGCTAAGTTTCAGTTTTTATTCTGTTTCTAAACTGCATTTGAGGTATTGAAAAAATATTTGTGCAGTGTAATGTTCTTCTTTTCTAGCTGTTATGAATACAAAGTATCTGGCTAATATCATAAAACAACTGAAAAGTAAGAAAAGTATGCTTTTTGGCTTATACCCGTATAATATTACAGTTTCTGAAATGGTCACAAATGGGCAATCTACAAACAGATAAGTTTACGTTTGCAGTGCTGTACATTAATGACACTGGTCATTTGAAATTATTTTATGCTTTGTGAGGGTTGTACGTGTTGGTAAATAACTATGATTCATCTTACAAGGAAATTGCTGCAACTTTTGTGAGGCCGGTAAAAGAGCCTGGGCACAGGTTTGTCTCTCTATAGCTGGTGATTTACCTTCAGAAGCAGCAAGAGGTGGAAGACAGCAATATCAGTTGTGGAGACCCAGTGAATGAACTGAGATTTGAAAGCCT
Source organism: Umimayanthus nakama (assembly GCA_027574985.1). NCBI lineage: Eukaryota > Metazoa > Cnidaria > Anthozoa > Zoantharia > Parazoanthidae > Umimayanthus > Umimayanthus nakama. Next base: position 11,109 of record JAOBRG010372281.1, read on the forward strand.
TGGTACAAAACATATATATTGAGTTAAAGGTAGAAGCAATCAACAAACTCTGCTTTCAAGAGGTGCCTTTCCCCTATCGTAAGTCTCCCCCCCCCCCCGTCCCCATTGCCCCAAATACCTGTACGAGATCCTCTACCTTATATCCATCACACGTACCAGCTGACATCTAACCTTATACTACAACCAATTCTTCAACACTTTTTTACTGGCCAGGGCACTAGCCAACTTTACAACGTTCTTTGAGCAAAAAGAAAAAAATCTGTATACTTAGTGCGAGCGATTCCATGAGTTTGTACTACATCTGGAGTTTTAATACTTCCCTTTGCAAATTATGGTTCTGTTTGAGTATATAATCAATCAATCAAACTATCAATAATTAATTAATTTCCTTAAACTGAAAGAAAACGATAAATGTACGTTTTGTCAAAACTACAGGGAAGACCTCATTCATCTTTTTTGGAGCTGTAAATATGCTGTTACTTTTTGGACGCTACTAAAACTGTGGCTAACTGATCAAAATATTCTTCATAAAGACCACAACTTTTACATAGAAGCAGCGTTGGGTCTGAGACCAGATACATCAAAAAACAGACATCAAATAAACTTTTGTCTACTTTTGGCA
>JAOBRG010372292.1:0-11729 GCA_027574985.1 Umimayanthus nakama
TTCCTGCACCTTCCACATTGAAGTCTATTAAATGTTCTATCATGTAAAAAAAAAAGTGGAAATAAACTAACTGTTAAACTGTCTACCGTTCAATCGGCTAGTACCTGTGTGTTTCTTCATGCTAATCAATGATAATGAATTGTTTAACTATAACGCGTTTCTCACTCTGTCTAACAGTTGGACGGTAAGTACTACTGCAATCAGCCGCTTGGTTTGGTGTCATCAACTGCATGTGCAAATCGCTTGTTTATTGCTTTTCATGCCTTGCACGTTGCACCATGTCGCCATGACCGTCTGTCTATCAGTCTGTTTGTCTCTTATCTCTGACTGTTTTCACGTGTTTTTCCCCATTTGTTACTTCTGCCAGTCTGTCTGTCTGTCGCCTTTTCCATCCGTTTCTTTCTATCTGTGTGTGTTTGCTTGCAAACCCGCCTGTCCACCTATATCAGTCTCTACCCACAGTGATTGTAAAAGAATTCATACCATTCGTGTGTGCCTCCAAAGTTCCCTGCAAAAAAAAGCAAATGAAAACTTCAATAATTGCAAATCCATAAACTAACAGTCATGTCTTCCAAGTACTACCAAGTAGGTGAAAAACAAACCACTGCAAGCATTGGCACATGTCAAACACACATTCACACACACAAATACTCACTGGAAAAAAAGGTTCAAATAACAACGGACAACACTTGTACTTACCGGCGTTCGCCTGTTGGTGAGATTGGGTCGAATGTACAGGTCCTTTAACTTGGCATTCCCTTTACTTGTGCTCAATACTAACGTGCCTTGTTGAACCACGCCCTGGAAGGGAAAAACCAACCTGCGTGACACAGTTCCTCTGCACTAGCCGTATCAAACATTTCTTGAAGGAAAACCGTTTATCTAAAGTACATCGTTTTCATAACCGGATACTGTCATATTCTTTGACTGGGGTGATTAAATTTGAACTCGAACGAACAAATCAGCTGTTGCAAACGAAAAAAGGCTTGGTTCTCGCCCAATAACGTTAGTGACACTTTTGGTCAGCTTGATTCTATCAGGGATAGTATATTCTTTTATATTTATGAAGCATGGTAGCTATCGGCACATTTTCCATTTTGGTGATATAGAGCAGATTGAATAAGTGCTCAAGTTCCGCTTACATGTTTATTCAACAGACCACGAAAGAGAAAAGAAAAAATGGGAGAAGAAATAAAGAAACCACAAAATTGCATGATTTATTCAATAAAGACAGAAAGTTATAAGAAGTACAGCATGATGCAAGTAAAGGTCTAAACAATCTTTAACATCGAGTTTGACTTTTTCCGGTATGCAATGAAAGTCACACTACAGTTTTTGCACTTGAATTCCAGCAAGGAAATACAGTATAGTAACAAGAAAAAATCACTGACGTGAAGGGGTAACCAGTAACGTTTGGCCGCTCAGCGCTAACAAGCGTATTTAGTGGTCTTGGATATTGGTGTCCACCGGGCTGGGCCACAGATCTTCTCTTTCTCTGTATTGCCCACTTCCTTTCCAGGAATATCGTTCACAAGGTATCGTCAACAATATTTTAACGAATAAAGATGCTTCTTAAAAATGTCATTTTTACTGAATCCTATCCAGGCTGTGGTTACTATAAAACTCAAAGATAAGACCTTTTTACCTTTTGTTTTGCAGGTATATTCGAGACTGAAATCCCGTCTATGTCTTACGTCAAACGTGCGCACTGTCAAGGTTACTTGATGCTTCCTGGATTTCACTTTTTAAAAACCCTAAATTTTTTTATTTCATTTATCCAAAGAAGATTGAAAGAATTAATCTCATACCAACAAGAAATCTTTCATCAAATGCTTCTGTCACTTTTATTTCAATTTAATAAACTGCACATTGCGTTCCGTCCTAAACCGACAAAAACTATCTCAGGACAGTAGTCAATACTACTTTATTCACCCTCTAATTCAAACCACCCAAGGCATTTATTTTCTTGAGAATGGCAGATTTGACCCCAAAGACAATTGACCTCGAGACTGAAATCCCGTCACTATGTCTTACGTCAAACGTGCGCACTGTCAAGGTTACTTGACGCTTCCTAGATTTCACTTTTTAAAAACCCTAAATTTTTCTATTTCATTTATCCAAAGAAGATTGAAAGGCATTCATTTTCTTGAGAATGGCAGGTTTGACCCCAAAGACAATTTGGGTGGCGTAAATAACGTTTTTCGCAAAGTAGATAGCGATTAGAATGACAGCATATGAAGCAACCGAACTGAGATAATTAAGTGCGTCCCACCTGTCGCTCTCTTTCCTCTGCTTCTCTTGTCCTGAATTTCTTCTGTACTTCCTTTATCAGTCTGAAAGCGGTGTTCAGGTTGGCTGCAAAAGGTGTGCTTGACCCAGGAGTCTTGTCATTGGAGCTGCGGTAGGTTCTACATGAGGGATGGAATTACCACATTAATGAAACTATGCATTGAGTAAGTATTGCTCTCAGTCACCTGAAGCTGATCATTTGAGTGAAAATTCTTCATTTTTATTATCTATATAGAAACATTCGCACCTTAAATTTTATTCAAATTGTAAGAAATTCGTCAAACATGAATAACTATGGGTTACATTTTATCATTCCTTGCACATCAACTCTAAAAGTGAACCTTGGCCAGGGTTTGTTTCTTTTTATAATTTAAGGATTTGGCAAGGCCCCAGCGCCCTATCTTCAACTCGGTGTGCTTCGACGAAGGGCTAACGCTCAAAACGTCAGCTATACACCAAAACTTGCAGGCGAAAAGCACACCAGCATGTGGCAAACCCATATTCAGCTCACTCGCTAATGCAAAAAAACAGATTTTTCCCCCAAAACTAGTCTTCGACTTTCACTTTGCAACCCTTTTAATATGCATACTTGATTCCCACAGAATACACTTAGTGACTTAGTTTAGCAACTAACCACGTAGGGTTAACAGTGCCAACCTTGACGAAAAAAGGTCACATGCTGCAACACCATCATCACCAATACCATCGCCATCATCAACATCAACAATTTCATCATCAAAAACATCATCAGAACCACCGCCACCACCACCACCACCGCAGCCACCTTTATCATTACCACCACCATAATCACCACCAACATCATCATCATCATCATCATCATAACCACCGGCAACAAAATTATAATCATCATGGAATACTCTATTACTTGTACATTGTTCAACCACTGCGTAGGTTAAAACTACATTAACTGATGCTGCAAAAATTCCGACTGTGCCCACTTACATCTCTTTAAGGAAAGTTGCGTCAGGTTGGGCAAACACCGTGCCGTCTGTCCGACCAAGAGCACTGAAACACAAGTGTCGTATAGAAAATGTTACTCAGACGATGCTTCAGATAAAACGTGTAGATTATCGTTTTTATAAATGTTACAAATAAGAAATTATGGTCAAATGTCAAGAACAAGGCAATTAAACAGTCAACAGCAACATGTACATTAAGAAAGGGGCAAAGCATATTTTAGTCCCTGAAAAGAGAGAACCTTGAAAAGCAATGAACTCCCCAAAATAGCAAACCCAAAGGGCTTCTTATGGAAGTGGAATTAGATCAGGCTCCAGTCGGCACCCGCATCATAATAAGAGTTATATAAGCAAAAATAACAACCAAAACACTTTGGTGATACGTAAACCAAAGGAGACACAAGAAAGTATCTTCTAGCAGCCTTTTTCCAAGCTGTTGCCTTCTTTGCTTCTAAAGGTTGGTATTTTTACACACCAGCAGCTAGCACAACTAGTTCATACCTTCCTGGACAAAACAGGTTAATTCGAAGGTAAGTGTATCCTCCCTCATCACTGGAACTGATGTTCTGCAAGAAAATGTTTATGACATAACAAAACGTTTACTGCCTGGTTTGTCCATGGGAGGGACGGTAAGAGGGTATTAGGCAAATCCATTGAGACCGAAACAACTATCTGTCTCATTAGCTGTGAAACTTTGAAGTCCAAGCCCCACGTTGGACATTGATCAGGAAAAGGCACGGGTAGACACACGCAGGGGTTCGCTCTTCGTGTCTATTTAAGGTGTGTTCGTAATTTCAACCTTGTTTTAGTTGTATTCTTCAGTCTTCAGTATTTCAAGTCGAGGGTTGAACTTTAGAGCAACTTTCTTTCGCCACACCGTCCCTGGACAAAGAGGTTAAGTCGTTGGTCTAAATTCTCGACGTTCTATCGGGAGACTTAGAAGAACCCGCTCACTTGTTGATAAGAGAAGGCTATTGCCGGTGTTGTGGTCTACCACCTCCTCCCCTACACACTCCTGTTATTAGCGTAAGCTACTCAAGGAATTAAAGTTCGATTCAAGCCTTGTAAGGGACCCAGAGTCCTATTGCTTTGTCTCCAGTCGGCAAACACTGCCGCAAATGTCGTACAAGTACATAAACAAATAAAATAAAATAGAACACTTACTTTTATTGTTGATATGTGAAACGGGGTAGCAACACCAAATATTGGTAATATCACAGCTTCGTACTTCTTATCTAAAGTGCAACAAACAGCGAACTTTAAGTTAGTTCGAAATTACAGTACAATAATGCTACTTAACGAGTAATACTTTTTGTCCAACATCAAGTTCCGGTTTTAAAAGCCCAAGGCCCAAGCCCTTTTCTTTTCATGCCTCAAAGCTTTAATTTTAAAATTCAGATTTTGCAACTAGTTTGTACGAGTACTTCCGTCCTAAAACATAAAGTTGTAAGATCTATATAAGTAGTACAACTAACTACTGCTAGCGGTATTTCGTAACTTTTGACCGTCTTTACAACTGCGTACTTTGACAGTTTTCACTCAGATATTTTATTTAAATTTTGCGCTGCGATCGCCAAATTCGAGATGTTCGCAACCTGAAGTCTGAGTGCTAGCTAAAGGTGTCAGTGGTCAGACCAGCGCCTTTTATCGCGGAACTTCTGTTTGAGTGTAACCAAACTACATTACGTATGTTTCCACTGGATAGGCACTCACAAAAATTTGCACAACTAACTCATATACTTGTTTCTAGAACCTAGAACATTATCATTCACTTAAGCTGAGAAAGCATCTATACCTATAAGTGAATAACCAAACATTATTACGAACACAAATCTCAAAACAAAAGTGGTGGCAAGCGATTTTGACTACCTATTGTACCATACACGCCTATCAAAAGTAATCTAGAAAGTGCATCAAGGAGATTTTTTGCTATTAAACTGAAAATAAGCACACATTCGTTTTGCTACACTGTCATCAGTTGAAAGAAATCTGCCCGGCAGATCGAGTGCACTGTTTTTCTTGGCTAACTAGATGTACTGCCCCGAAAATCTTCATAACGGCTGTCCTTAAAAACTAGTACTACCGATACACAGGCTGAACAAGTAATAACTACATTTCAACCTAAACCAGTTAGTCCACTATTTGGCAATGCTCGTAGGTTTGATTAGCTTTCAATTATTTTGTCCACAAAAAACGTCTTACCAACATATATCCTTAGATCTCTGACTTCACTCTCTTTCGGCAGCAGTGAGGCGTGTTTATACGCGACGTTTGATGCTTTCACTCTGCAAAACAGAAGCCACAACCAAGTCGGGTTAACAGTGTCAACCACTAGAAAAATGCGAACAATGTACTCACTTGAGTTCTTTTTTACTTTCTCCTTTCGATTCCAGTAGGCGTCGCTGCAAAAATCATAACAAAAACTTTAAGAAAATATTTTTTGTTTAACAATAACACAATCAATCTTCTCATTAAACAGAAGTATGTCTCAGTCTCTTTTTGGCTGAGTAAACACAGATTATTTGTTTAACTGTTACTTCAAGGAATGATTTAAATTAACTGTACATTCAGTGTACAGATATATCAGTATATCATGAAATGTTGTACAGTTCTTCTGTTTCATTTTTCTTGAAGTTTAATGTTTTAATATTTAAACGATGTGCTTGTAAATTCGAGTTTTTTAAAAGTATAGTTAATATTGCGGAAAATATCGTTTATGGCCATCAGCTCATGGGTAATTTCGACTAAAACAAGAAGTTTTTGTTAAGTCTACAAGAAACAACTCATTAGTAAGAAATGCTTCGAAGTATTGTACTTGACAAAACTACCAACGGGTTATTACATAAATGTAGTTCATATTTAAAGCTATGTGTAATTCACACCATATTCATAAAAGTGGACTGAGGGGCTTCGGCCACTATTCTCCCCCACCGCTTTTTTAAAAATCATAGAGTTTTAGAGGAAAAGTGATTTTGCCCCCGCCCCCGCCCCCCTCCCCCCCCCCCCAATACTCTGAGTCACTAGTCAGCCCCTCCACCTTCAAAGTAGCACCGCGGTTCCTGAATAGTATTAAACCCTTAAGGCATATATTCTTGGTTTGCATGTGACGTCATAGCCGCCTTGTTCGTGTACAACAACAACAGAGTTGTAGTTACATTCTTTTGTTTGTGTACACCAGCAAAGCCGCCTTACCCTTTGTCGTTAAAATCCCTTGAGTACAAACCAAGAATAGTCTAAACGTCTTAAGGTATAACTGTACAATTCAAGCAATTTATTCTCGATTATCTTACCCTGGCTTCCTCGTGAAGCTGTTCCTTCAGCTCCTGTTGATGGACTTTCCTTTTGTCGTCTGACGCCAGCTCGGTCTGTGGATGAAGCACAGGAAATACGGATTTTTAAACAGTAGTTTATTTTTAGTGCTTTGATTCATGTATCTGAAAAACAGATACGCATAGCAAAGCAGACTGATTGTGCCGAGAAATATACGGACCTGCAAACAAAAACACCGCTGTACATTAAGATAAGGCAAAACGTGGTTGACAAACTTTTAAGGAAGGTAGCGTTACAAATGTTGCTGGTCAGTATCGTTGCGTACTTTATAGATCTTTGTATTGAACATGCACAGTTGAATAAACCACTCTGAAGGTGTGTGTCAATAGCGTGTTGTGTATAATCGTTCGGTCAAAAACAACCTTACAGTAGTTGCAGATATATACATAACAAGTAGACAGCCTTAGGCAGAACAGTCTGAGAGATGCGTGTAGGCAGAAACAAAGAACAGAGAAGAAAATGTTCAATTTTGGCAAACATAAACTAACAGATATTGATTCGCAATAAGGTGTCTACTGGGAGAAACAGACAAGAAGTATGCTAAGTTGGGGCATTTCAAAAAAACTTGCTTTGGAATAAGACCAATTTTATTGTATCTTTTATGTTACCGAGAGCAAAATCAAGATGATGTTTCCATAGCATTTCAGTCAGAATATATACAGTTAACAATGCCTCACACGACTTCTTCCAGAACAGCCGCAATTGAAACAATACGATCTACGAAGTAGTATTTAAACGATTGCAACACCTTTGCGATTAACAAAGCGTGAACTGAAGAACTCCAAACCTTTGCGATCTGCGAGAAAGAATTGCGCAATTCCAATAACTTTGCGTTTGCTAAGTCTGAATTGAATGGTTGAATGCCATTAACTTGGAGATGTACGAAGTATGAATTGAGCAAATCAAACACCCTGGCGCTATACAAGTACCACGATCATGAAATTTAAATTGAACAATTTCTATACACACTTTCGATCTACTACACGTAAGTATCAATTGAATAGATCCAATCCTTAAATTGCGATCTACACATTATCTATTTATGTTCAAGTATATACGGTAATAACTGAACAGTTTCAATACCCTTGTTCGGTTCTCCAACAACGCGTTCTTTCCCTCTCTTGCAAGAAGAAGATCTTCCTGTTCTGCCTAAAAACAAACAGAAAATAAAGAAGTCAAAAGTGTGATCTCAACAAGCAGAGAAAATCCAAAACTACCTGACATTCAACATTCGGTTATCATTGAATCATACCAATCTACGCACACAATTTTCACTGATGTCGGCTGGTGCTTCTTAATAATGTGCACAAAAATGTATTAAAAGGTAAGAATGATGGATAAACTTATTTTTGTCTACAGTCTGAACATCTTTATAGATCTGTACACAAAAGTTCCATTGAAAGAAAGCCAAGACCCGCATTACCAAGTACTTTGATACGAACTGGTATCTGTTTACTTAAGCAACAGGAAGACTAAAAATATTTGTAGCTCAGTAAACTAGGCACAGTCACAATTCCTGCTACAACTACAGAAATAACTGATAACCTCTTAATCACACCCAAAAGCCAAGGGTGTCTTACAAGCTACGGCTAAGTACAAAACCATCACTGCTTTCCTTGCTACACAAACCGTGCGATTTTCTTTCTATCGAAGTTTGTTTAGGCAATGTGTTTTGGGAAGCAATCAAAAGAAATGGAACATTTGTTTTCAGTGCGGACATGCAATACGTTAACAAAGACTGTAACCGACTACAGAGTACAGTTCTACTGAAATGTACATAAGTTTCCTAACTGGAAACAGCTTCAATCTAGCACAACCAAAGACTTTGTGTGAAACACAGTTTAATTTTCATGAACGCCAGTCCAGAACAAACTCAAGAGCAAGAAATCAAAACATCAAGTGCTGTGTAGCAAAGAGAACAGCGTTCAATGCCTTACAAACAGGGAGTCCTTGCCACCAAGCTGCACATGTGGATTTTAGACAGATACACACAGATTAGTGACATGCAACCACGCTCCTTGGCTGTTAGATTAAATATTAATTATGAATTAGTTGATTAATTAAAACAATATATTTAATTGTTAGTGTAAGTATTTAAATCATTTGAAACATTTCTATTGACTATAATTATAGGAAATACCCTTAAAAATTTACGTTATACCATGCTTTTAGCCTGCTCTTCGAGCCCCATTACAGTTTATTCTTTAGCTGCTTTTATGTTCTTTTACAACATAACTTGCATTAACATACTATATTATCTTAATTTGCGTTTTAACAAGGATGTTCACAGCGATTTACAGATAGTGCATGTCGCTTTGCAAGCAAACAGTTAACAGAGCTTTGTGGCAGGACAAACAGGGCAATTTAGATTCCTTCGCTTTTACAGCGCGTATTATACAAAATACCTTCTGAAACCCCCAAAGGACTCAATTTAATAACCAACGATGTTAACAAGCAATTTAAGTGCTGTAATACTTTCGCACATGTAGCAGAAGCACCCATTGATCAATCAAGTTTGAGTGTATATACAAGTACTGGTCTCAAGCACAGAATTGCTTTATTCTATTACTAAATATACCTCTACATGTATCATAACCATTGTTGGGTGCAACTCGAGCAGACAAGTCTACTAGTAGACAAGCCTGGGATTTCACACCCATGTCTTCTTTCCCTCTCTTTCTGGCAGCAAAGTCACTTTGAGGCAAAACTTGCAGCACGAGGTTTAAGATAGGGGAGTTAAGACATTGAGTTTGTAACACTTACACTGTGCTTCCGACACAATCATAATTTTGTCTGTTTTAAAGGTAATTAATTTGTTCGAAAGAACTTGAAGAGAAAAACTTTCCACTTTAAATCTGAACTTGATGTTAAGAGAACTAGAAAAATATGTAGTTTTACTAACACCCTAAAAAAATTGACACAATTTGCTGCAAAAACCGTGTTGGGCACCATTTCCAGGAAAACCATAACTTTTAGTTTCTATTTAATAATTTACTGGAAGTTAAACTTCAGTTTTTCCAGATTCCACCAATCTGAGCCATTTCATTTTTGCACTTGTGTCTGAAACAAATTAAGCAGTAGTAGAACAAAAAATATCAAGGCACGAAGCAAAGAAGACTGCAATAGAAAGTTATGGTTGAGGGTCTTGAAAACCCAACTGATCTGACACAAAAAAAAAAGAAAACTTGAAAATAGAAAGCTTAAAAATTTTGTTTCTTTATTCACCTCCCCATTTTCCTTTTCATCTTCTTCTTCGTCTTCTTCATCCTGAAAAAAAACATTCATAAGCTTGGAAGGGGGACAAAGTTAAGAAACAATTTCACCCTGCAGCTCTTAATTACTAGTTAGAACTCTATTAAAAGTTACAAGGAAAAATGCTCAAGTCTCAAAGCCAAAAGAACTATTTCTACACGACATATAAGATTATTCTCACATGACAGTATTCTCTTAGGAGTATCTATGTTTTAGTACTTACAGCAAGTTAGTGAAACGTCTGAACCAGGGTAAGTAGGTTGTCAAAACATCCAACAACACACTACAACGCATCCAACAACACATCGAACAACAGACATAAACTAAAAACATACATCCAGTACCCTTTACATTGCATGAATGTTACAACTAACCTTTAGAAAGATTCCAATATTGTTAATCTTCTTCTTTGCAGGCGTCAATAGTGTTGCAGCTGAGCTCTGGAATAATATAACCAAACAAGCACACTCTTAACGATACTTAACACTCTGGTTCACAGGTTGATGGTTACACTTACAGTATGCGTACGGAATGTCCTCGCAACTCGGCGAATTTACTCCAAGTTCTTTCAACAATGGTAAGGGTTCATTAATTGGGACTTATAACCTCACACCGTTACTTGGAAACTCTATACATGTATGATTACTCTGATCGTTTTTAAAAATAACTGCACAAGTAAAACTTATTTTAACTGCACGAGTCACACTTAATTTGCAAGCTTCACCCCCTCCCCCTTCACTACACTTTCTCCTTTTTCTTACGCAATCCAAACCCGAAAGATCAGTTTAGATTATGAAACCTGCGTAAGTCCTAACATGAATGACTTTTAAAATTTTTCAGTCTTTAAGTCGTTTTACTGTCAACTATTTAGGAACTCAAAAACATTTAAAAAGGCTGAGTAGCAAGCTCATTATTTTACTTCTTTGCTTTACAAGAGCACACTTAAACTCGAGCGATCTTCCAGATTCTATTTAAAACAATCAAGCCGCCCAACTTGTGTAGCTCTTTGGGATACAATGGCAAATGTGTGCCTTAACCAGTTTGTTTTTTATTTTCTTTACATAAAAAATCTGTTAAGCGAAAGTGGTACAAATAAACTTTTAGTTGTTGTTGTTGTTGGTGCCACGCTCTGTTGTTTGTACCAAATCTATGGTCAGGGCCGCGCATATTTTGCAAATTTCCACATAATCGCGCATAATTCTTACGAATAACACAGTATAAATCAATAAAAATGGTGCAACTTTGTGACAGTTGTCTTTGTGGTGCTTTGTAATGCAATTTCACGGTAATTCATTGCCTGAAACATCGCAGGAAAGGAGGAGACAGAAACACCACCATTCGAGTCAATTTGTCAACGAAAACAACCAGATGCTTGCTTCGCGCGAGAGATCTGGTACTGAGTTTATTTTAAAGTGCATTCGCATTTGTGCATAACGAAAACAATTGACAGAGTGTTGACCACTCAGAATCATTGGCAAACAGTTTTCCATATTCTTGTTGGTGCGAATATCGAATAACAAAAACTCAAATGGATAAGTTTTTTTGTCAAAAATCTGCTGTAATTTCTTCAGAGCAAAAAAAAGCTCTTCTTCCTACTAAAACTACAGCTTTAGAGCTCGCCAAAGGCTACCCAAAAGGAACACTTCATGCCCAAGGAAATCCTTTCACAGCGTTTGTTTTCAGCTGTGCCTGCAACGTGAACGTGGTAACCGACCAAACATGTGGAGTACGAAACCCATGCGAGGAATGTGGAGATGAATTTGCTAAGAAATCAAGTTTGCTTTTAATCTATGCACTAAGTATCTCCATTTAAGAAATGGTCCATGCTTGGCGTGCGTCTATCGAGTTATGGATGCACGCGGGAAGTTGGGAGAGCACGAG
>JAOBRG010372325.1:1523-11728 GCA_027574985.1 Umimayanthus nakama
GTCTGTGTCAGTGTTAGTTTCAAGGTCATTGTCTGTGTCAGTGTTAGTGTCAAGGTCATTGTCTGTGTCAGTGTTAGTTTCAAGGTCATTGTCTGTGTCAGTGTTAGTGTCAAGGTCATTGTCTGTGTCAGTGTTAGTTTCAAGGTCATTGTCTGTGTCAGTGTTAGTGTCAAGGTCAGTGTTAGAAGTGTCAGTGTTAGTTTCAAGGTCATTGTCTGTGTCAGTGTTAGTGTCAAGGTCAGTGTTAAAAGTGTCAGTGTTAGTGTTACTTGTATCGTCATTATCGGTGTCAGTTTTACTTTTAGTGTCAGTATAATTGTTGGTGTTAGTATCAGCCTCAGTGCCAGGGTCGTTATCAGTGTCAACGACAGTGTCATTATTGTTATTTTTGCTGTTGCTGTCATTGTCACTTAAGACAACTTGCACAAGGTGTGACTTTATTCGAAAGTAGAGAAAAATCTACCATAACACAAAACAGATGTCTAAGATACACACCTTTACGTAAACATTCTTCGTGGCAAGCGGCCTGATACTGCTTCTGAAGTCAAAACAAAGGAACGCACCGAAATCACTTCAAACAAAAAAGGAACTGTCAATACTACTTATTTTAACCAATGGGGGGTCTGTACGGGAATTATTTATTTGTTTGTTTATTTATTTATTTATTTATTCATTCATTCATTTATTCATTCATTCATTCATTCATTTTATTTATTTATTTATTTACTTACTTACTTACTTACTTATTTATTTATTTACTTATTTATTTATTTATAAAGCTTTAACCATATTATGGTTAGGTACACACAACAGAGCACGACTCCAAATAAAGTGTGCCCATTCAAAAAAAAAATACCACAGACTATTTAAGCTATAAACATTACGTTATTTTACATCAAACAGCAAAAATAACTTATGAAAACTTAAAAGATAATTATCTTACTGGAAGCTTCTGTTATTGGCTGAACGACTGCATACTGCGATTTGAGAGAGCTGATTTGGTGTAGACAATTAACAAAGAAGAATGACACTATTGAGAATTAAGCCTTGACCCAACGTAGAAGATAGATAGATAAACCTTTATTTCATCATAACGCTCAGGCTAATTCCTTCAGATGCCAAAACAATCGCCTATCAACGACAGCCATGAGCACTACTACTACTATACTAGAAGTTACCAATGGTAAGGGGAAGTGCATCCAGCTTTTTCCTATCTACTTATTTGCACCTCTGACAAATCTCTATGACAAATACAAATAAAAATACTGTAGCTAGGCACACATAAAAAGTTAAAATCAATGGAAAAAACTTGTTAATTTGTTTTTAAAACAGTCGGTGCAGTTTTCATAATAAAAAAGACCTCTTTGCAATCTTGGTCCTTCCTGCAGATTGATAAGAAGATTCCTCTGTCTAGAAGCGCGCGTATTATTATATCCTTAAAAGTACTCTTTGAAATGTAAAGGACAGCGGTCTTGCAAGCAATTATTAACCAGCTAATGCCAGTCAGTGGAAGTTTGAACTTAGTTTCATTTTGCTACCAACTTGCGTGACTTGCTTCCACTAGTAATGATTGCATCGGCTTTGAACGTGTTCAAATTTGAACTCAAGTCATTGCAAGTTCTTCATGGTGGTCGAAAAAAGCTCAAGTATTTGAAGAAGTTGCATTGAAGCATCTACTTTTACCAAGGCTTTAAGCCTGGTTCTCTCTAGTGACACAAGAAGCGCGAAAACAATCGCTAGAGCAAGAGTTTTTGATTAACCTAGAAAACTGACTTGACGCGATAACAAGAAGCGAAACAAGCAGAAATGCAATTTTCAAAGTGTTTTTTTTTCAAGTTGCGATTGCTCTTGTGCTTGCTTCACGATTTTCCCGTGATTAGGCGGGCCCGTAGGTGGGTGGTTCGCAACCTCCCCCCCCCCCCCCCTAAGGAGCCAAAAAAGGTACGCTTGATAAGGTCTTAAAAGAATTGAACTAGTACAAAATAACGTGGTGATATATGGATTGACAGTTTAATGCATTTCCAGCAGTTTGACAACCTTAAACATCCACAATGTTCTGGAGTAGCATGCCCCCGGACCCCTATCATCGAAACTTGCACGGAATATCAGCCCAACCTAATTATTTGGTTACAGTTCTTAAGGCATGCACCCCCACAAAAAATCCTGGCTACAGGTTTGAAACGAAAGCCCAAGAAATGTTTCCAGGTGGATTTTTTTACACTCGTTGTAGGTTCGTTCATGTTCTTACCAAATGGCGAGGCAGAAGGAAGTGTGAATAAAGGTTTTCAGAAACAATGTTATTCACAAAGACGGTTCGTTTTTATTAGATACAAGGAGCTTGTTTTTGTGCTTGTTTTATCGTCGCTATTCGAAACCAGGCTGAATGCTTTAGTATCCAGATACGTCCACGTCCATGGGGGAGGGGGGGAGGGGCACGCAAGAACCTCGGCTCGCGAATGACACATATCAAATTGTATTCACAGCTGTCACATGTTTGAACCTGTAGTAGCAGCTGTGTTCTCTTTCAAACCCAACTGCGACATCAGTGAATTAACGAACAGTCAACTTGTTAAGTTTGAAACATGATCCGAAAAATTAATTTAACTCGCGTAATACTACAATGAACATACGATTTTCGTTCAACCAGAGTTATAGTACTGAGCAGGGACTGGGGGAGATCAAATCTTGCACGGATCTGGATTAGGTTGTTCAAGTCACAAACCACGTGACCATTAATGTAGTGTAGGAAATCAAGGCCTCATAAAAAAAAGTTCGGCGAGGCAGAAGGAAGTGTGAATAAAGGTTTTCAGAAACAATGTTATTCACAAAGACGGTTCGTTTTTATTAGATACAAGGAGCTTGTTTTTGTGCTTGTTTTATCGTCGCTATTCGAAACCAGGCTGAATGCTTTAGTATCCAGATACGTCCACGTCCATGGGGGAGGGGGGGAGGGGCACGCAAGAACCTCGGCTCGCGAATGACACATATCAAATTGTATTCACAGCTGTCACATGTTTGAACCTGTAGTAGCAGCTGTGTTCTCTTTCAAACCCAACTGCGACATCAGTGAATTAACGAACAGTCAACTTGTTAAGTTTGAAACATGATCCGAAAAATTAATTTAACTCGCGTAATACTACAATGAACATACGATTTTCGTTCAACCAGAGTTATAGTACTGAGCAGGGACTGGGGGAGATCAAATCTTGCACGGATCTGGATTAGGTTGTTCAAGTCACAAACCACGTGACCATTAATGTAGTGTAGGAAACCAAGGCCTCATAAAAAAAAGTTCAGTTTATCATCCTATCCAGCTAAAAAATGTCGTGCGGGCGCGCGGATTTTTATTTTTTATATTTTTGTCTGTCCCCCTTCCATGTTGCCTGCTGTCTAGGCCAAGGACAGACCGTGCAACAGTTTCATTCGAAGGATTCTTGGTACTGGAATCCCAAAGAGCTGGTAAATTGTGTTTTTCGTACATACATAACACAACAGAAACACATCCATAAAATTTATTTTCATTTGAATGGAATAAAGTTTAAAAAAAATATTCCGACGCGGCCGGGAAATTTAGACGCGGAGCCAGTGAGAACAGAATTATGATGTATTAATTAACTGAAATTAAAAGGGGGGCGATTGAGGGAGATGAGAAGAAAGAGAAAAAAGGTGGCGCTGGTATCGAGGCGGGGTTGGATAGAGCAGCTAATTATCCTTTTCAGTTCGGAGTATAGCTAAAATACAACGAATCAAAACAAACTTAAAGTTTTAATGTTTCCAGACTTTTTTGCCAAAAATCCGGATCCATACTCAATGAGGAAGGGATTAATTGGTTTGATGTAAGTGAAAAATCTCATGATCGGTTCGTGGGGTTTTGAGAAGGGATGGCTAGGAATCTGGTTTACTTAAATATAAAATCAATATGACTATCAAATAATGTTCCACTTCCCATGGAAAAGGGCGGTTTATAAACTTTGTTCTTTGCATTTAATAAGAACAAATTATGAGCAAATTTAGTCTGAAATCCCTAAAAATTGAGCTTCGACAAAACTTACCGGTTCTTACAAAAAAAACAGTCTGTACTATACTTAATTCAGTCCTTCATTTATCTTCAAAGTCAGAAACGAAGTCGCTCCAGTCAATCTTCCAATGTAGACCATTCAACGCTCAAGCTTTTTAAACGCTTTGGTCATCCAAACTTAATACATACGCGCTTTTTTAAAGGAACGAGTAAATTTTGATCGAGTAACCTTGTTCCTAAAGGTTTTGGCACAATTTGATCCTAAAGTGTTCTCATATCATTCTTTGAAATGTTCTTATTTTCGTTATCCCTAGAAGGCATAAGGGGGGAGGGGGGGCAATCTGACCCCCCTCAATTTTTTTGGCTTAAAATTTTTATTCTTTCACCGATTTGCAAAAGCTTTGGCACAACTGTTCTTCGTTAGTGAACATATCCTTTGTCCCCAATTAGGTGACGTCACCACTGATGACATCATCATAATAAGTCACGCAACCCGTATGTTGCCTACAAAAATGGAATTTTTGCTAAAAATACGACTATTATTGCCTAAATACTGACAATTTCATTTTATTTCTTATAATTTTGTATATTCCAATCGCTAAACCATGTTTTCTCACCGTTTTAAGTGTTCAATTCGAAAATCTAAACTTTCGAAAATCCAAGATGGCGGGCGCAGTGACGTCATTTATTTTGATTTTGGTTGCTACGGAAGCCAATTAAGCACCACGTGGTTTCGATTAATTGAAACTAAAAAAAATTATTTATATATACCACATATCAAGTCAATCGGATGAAAGGTTTCAAAAGTTGAGGGGGGGGGGGTCAGATTGACCCCCCTTATGCCTTCGTGTAACTGTTTTTACCTTTTCCCTTTTAGGGTTATGTCAACTTTACACTCCGGATGACATAAAATTGCGTAATGCACAGTTTTTATTTTCTTTTAATTTCTGGTCACTCGGTATTTTTTACTGCAGAAAGACCTGCAATGAAACGCTGTATATAATGAAGTGATGTGTTGTGTTTTTCAATAAAAACTTGCCGTTACGTTTGCATCTGAAGTTTTTCTTAGCTTTTTCTAAATTTTCCGGCAAATTTGGGCTCGTTATTGCTATAAAACTATTCTTATAAGAAAAGCGTGTGTGTCAAACTTAAATGATTCAAACGTCATTATTTAAACGATTCTCTTTTTGTACTTAAATGAAAGAATTGGAATTTTACTTGGCAAAAACCTATCCTTTAAAAATCACAATGCCCAAGTAGTAATCAAAATCAGTAAAACAGTAGGAATGATCGCAAAACTAGGACACTTTCTTCCCACAGAAATACTTTTGCAAATTTACACTTCGCTGATCGCGCCGTACATTTCATACGCAATAGTCGTATGGGGTTCTGCCGATAAATGCCACTTAAATAAGATTCTCACCCTACAAAAGCGAGTACTGCGTTTCATCTATTTTTCGGGGGGGAAGAGACCATGCCATCCCATTTTTTCTTAAAGCCATTATTTTACCATTAACCTTTCCATATTACGAAACTATATGGCTGCCTAATGCACGACGTTCTTAATGAAGAAGCACTTAAAAATATTGTTAATCTCTTTACAGATACCAAAACTGTACATTCATACAACACGTGCATATTTGCCTCTAGGAATTTTTACATAAAACACTCAAAACTTCAAATCCAGTTTAAAGCCTTCTCAAGTTTCGGAGCAAGGACCTGGAATGAGACACCATCTTTTTTAAGAGAAAACCCCAAGAAGCTATTTAAAACTAAAATGCACAAAGCATTATTAGACATGCTTCACCACCATGACGACTACGTCGATGCCTCCCCAATAAGCAAGGCAGTAAAAAACTTTCTGAACAAATAACAAGCCTCATAAAAAAATAAGCAAAAAATTAAAAAAGCAAAAACAAAAACAATATGAACAAAGCTTTTCTCAAAAAAAACAATGCTCTCCCATCCTTTTTCTTTACTTTCTTTTGTAGTTGAATTGAAGTTGTATTTAATTTTGTTTCCTTTTTGTTGTTGTATTGCACTTGCAAATAGAGTAACTAATTACTGATCCGCCCCGATTAGCAGTGCTGTTTGCGGATCAGCACTAAATTAAAAATATGTAAATGTAACATGCAAAATAAAAAGATAAAAAAAAGGTTTATTATTATAAGTTGGACGTTTGGATCACTTATGTCGACCCAAATCGGAATTAAGTTCGGCAGATGAAAGATTCGACGTTTGAACAAATATAGCCATGAAGCTCTATGAATCAAATCAATATGTTCGTCGATTACTCAGATAAAAACATTAATTCGCTGTTTACTTGTTTGCTACTGAAAGACCCGATGACGAAAATCCGGTGCATTTGATGACAGGAAGGAAGCTTTCAAGTAATCAAAAAATATTCACCAATTTTCGCGATATTAAACTAAACACTTTTGCTTTTTCAACAAGTGTGAAAGTGTTTTTTGTTTATCAGGAATGGTTCGTGTTGGATCTTGTAAACTGATTTTTCGGTCAAATAAATGTAATGGACTTTTTTAGCTCTAACCTAAGTAGACGGACAATATCTCAGTTAATAGCCTCTAGAAAAGCACTTGCATAATCAATACAATACATATAGCTGCAATCTTTAAAATCGATCGAGTTTCTATTGTCACACTTTTATATGGAAATTGTAAGAAATATCAAACATACAACGGTTGGGGTTTTTTTCAAATCGAAGGAAATGAACAGTGCTGTCAATACACAAAACAAATTGGCAAATAGGTCGGTTGCGTCTTCGGTTTTTTGTTTTTAGTTTTATAATTTTTGTCTAATAATTATTGAATTTCTTCATTTGTAAATAATTGGTTAACACTCTGTAAAAACTTCTTGTAAAATTCTATTGGGGTCAAATAAATGTTGTTGTTGTTTTGTTGCGTTTCAAACTCGAATTAAGCAGTTGGTAGTGTTGGAAATCATAGTGACCTCATATAACTAGGGTGCCAGAGATCCTTTTCTCTTATTTGTATTCATTGTTAGCTACTCTAAGTTAATGATCCTATATTGAACTTTATAAAACCCTTCTCGCCAAGCCTATTTTCCATTTATTAAAAAACGAATAATAAATGCCCTTTTTCTGTTCCTGAACTCTAAAACTTCTGATCGCTGTCAGGATAAATGCCGGCTGAACTGACATTTTTAAAAGACGTCTCAAAACTGTGGCTTTTTGGCAATTTATTTTAAAACCATTAGTGTCTCATGTTAACTTTCAATTTTTTGTTCTTTACTGTACGATCATTTGATGTGTGTGTGTGTATGTTTGTTGGTTGGTTTGTGTGTGTGTGTGTGTGTGTGTGTGTGTGTGTGTGTTTGTCAGTGCGTGAGAATGCGTGAGGGAGAGTAAGTGGGTCTGTTTGATTGTGTGAGTGCGCTTGACTTTGTCTCAGAGTTATTTGGTACCAACTTATCTGTCAAGTGCCACTAAACTACGCCGGAAATGCCGCTTTGTAAACTTTATTTTATTATCAGAGTTAATATTAGTCGTATTCTCTTACTATTGCTCTTATCATTTTTTGTTGTTTTTGTTAATGTTATTATTACTAAATATCCGTATTTCAAGCAAAATAAAACACAGCAGGAAGAGGTATATGAAACACTTAAAGAATTTCGATCCCGGTTTTGATGTATGTTTCTGGTTTGGTCAGCGGTGTCTCCAGCAAAGTATAAAACATATCATTAGTGAAAACGTAGTACCACAGACTGACAACATGGGCAGGATATAACTTAGAATATAACACGTCCGAAGGCATTTCGATGGGTTCAAAATCTGGGTAACTAAAGATTATCTAACTGTTTTAACTTAGATTTATGTAATATTACTGTCTTGAAATCAGAAGACGATATTTCTTCTCAGTAAAACTGGCTTGTCTTACAGAATAGAGGCGCCAGTTTAATGTTAATCATCTACTAAAGTCAAAAAGTTCAGAACTAGACTATAGTTCGGAAACTTTAATGTTTTAAAGTGCAGGAAACATCTAACCGGAGGTTCAAAGGTTTTTGTTATCGCCTTCAGCTTATAAAGGATATGCCTTTATTGTGTTTATTGCCATAGTGCCAGAAAAGTCGATAGCAAAGTTTATCCGAGTCAAACATTGATCTATGTTATACAAAGAAAAAAGCATTAACCCTAGAAGGCATAAGGTAAAAAAAGTGACACGAAGGCATAAGGGAGGTCAATCAGACCCCCCCCCCCCCTCAATTTTTCAAACCCTTCATCCGACTGACTTGATATTTGGTATATATAAGGAAAATTTTATTGTACTTTCAACTAATCGAAACCATGTGGTGCTCAATTGGTTTAGGTGTCAACCACAACAAAATAAATGACCTAAATGCGGAAGCCATCTTGGATTTTCGGATTTTTAAATTTTCAATTTGAACACTAAAAATGATCAGAAAACATAAATTTGCGAATGAAATAAACAAAATTGTAAGAAATTATGTTTAGCTTCAGTATTCAGGCGTTAAAATTCGCATTTTAAGAGAAAAATCCCACTTTTGTAGGCAACACACGGGTTGCGTGACTTTTTTATGATGACATCATCAGTCGTGACATCACCCAATTAAAGTCAAAAGATGTGTGAAAAGGCAAAGAACAGTTGTGCCAAAGCTTTTGCATATCGGTGAAGGAACAAAAACTTTAAGCCAAAAAAATCGAAGGATGGTCGGATTGACCCATCCCCCCCACCCCCTTGTGCCTCCTAGGGTAACGTAGACAGCGAAAAAGAAGGCAACTTTAACTGCTCCACACCAAAAAGCTGCGAACGCTTAAAGAAAACTTCTTTTTATGTGTCTTCCTTTACTTGTAATTTTCTTAGATCAATTTTATACTCTATATGTAATTTCGTTTAAAGCATGTTTTTGAAATATGTAACATAGATAAACTTACTAAAGGAGTTCTTTTTCATACGGGTTTTATAACTATTAGAAACTCACAAAATGCACTTTGACTTAAAACATTATTCCTCACAAAACAAAAAAACATTTAATTAGTTTTTTGTAGTTTAGTAGCTATAACTGTATAATTGATATTATTATTATTTTACTATTTCATTATAAATAGTTATCACTGATAACACCATCGTTTTTATCATAGTTTTTGTCATTATTGTAGTTATTATGATAATTATTGTAAGTATATTTATTATTGTTTTTGTTAATAATAGTAAAAACAATATTTTATTATTATTATTATTATTATTATTATTATTATTATTATTATCATCATCATCATTATTATTATTATTATTGCGGTATAAAACGTTTGGATGCATGTCCCTAAAAGAAACGTACATAGGGCGCGAACGTAGCCCATGCCGTCTGCCTTTATTACTATTATTATTGTTATTATTATTATTATTATTATTATTATTACTATTATTATTATTATTATCATTATTGTTATTATTATTATTATTATTATCATCTTAATTACTTGTGTCAGCACTCTAACTTGAGGCAAGTAATGAGACTGCTATAAAACGTGGCATTGTCATGTGTTTTCAGTCAGAAAAAGGAAGCGAAATAAATTTTTGACTCTCAACTTCCGGCCGGTAAATATGCCTCCGCGACAATTCCAGATCAAGTCGGCAAATTCAAAAGGTTCTGTTTACTGAACCTGGTAGTTTCAGCAGAACATCTTCTTAAATAAATGTGTTTTTCATAATAACTTTTACACAAATCTTCACTTGTCGGTTGTCATTAACTGCAACAATACATGTCTGAAATTAATCAAACCATTACTTTAGGTACTAGCAAATTTTTCTTTATAACTTTTGAACTGGTTCGAAAATCCCCAATGACTATTCATTTTGCTGGTACAGTGTGATCGCAGATTCTAGTTATTAAACCAGTTGACGAAAACCCATGGAATGACCATTCGTTTTGTTTGTCTTGAAGAGAAGAATGATTGGTGTCGCTCGTTCTCACTTTAAAATCAGTTAACAAAAATCAATAAAATGACCATTCATTTGGTGTCTTGAAGAGAAGAAACGATTTGTGAACTCTTGAAGAAAACTCATGAAACGACCAACTTATTTGTTTGTCTTAAAGAGCGGAATTATTGTGTCGTTATTTACCGGTATTCAAAACGTGAAACACTTATTGGCTGACATATATCGTTACGACCGTAACTCTCTCAACC
>JAOBRG010372336.1:0-11727 GCA_027574985.1 Umimayanthus nakama
GGATGAAATAAAAAGAAATCCGAAAATTTGAAGAGTGACGCCCGATTTTCGAAAATTATGGAGAGCCGCTCTTAAGATACTCCACTTATCAAGAAACTAGAGACACCTTCTAAGAGTAATGAAAGCAAACCATATTTTTGATGTAAGTACCGTATCGGATAAAGATGATAAATAAAAGTACATAATTAAATACACAATAAAACAAATAAATAAGTAAATAAATAAATGGATAAATGAATAAACAGATAAAAGAATGAATGGATAGATAGATAAATAAGTAAATAAACAAACAAATAAAAAATGAACAAATAAACAAACAAACAAATAAAAAATAAGTAAGTAAATACATGATGATTGCTGCATCTTTACAGATGAAAACCGTCTCAATACTATCCGATTAGATCCTTAAGGACAACCATATGTCTCTTGAGACCTGGCGCGGATTTGCAGACTTTATCTGACAATAGACAGAAGTGACCCTGAGGGGGGGAAACTGGCATGAAAGACATGGGTTTTGAATTTGCATGTGACTTGACATGGTTGACATATCCAGCCTTACTTAGCAGGGCATGACCAAACAAGCACAAACGTACTGACTGACCGACCGACCGACCGACCGACCGATCGACTGACTGACTGACTGACTGAGTGAATGAATGAATGAATGAATGAATGAATGGAAGAGTAAATGATAAGTGACCCCCACAATAACATGAAAAGTGTGAAGACAATTTTATGAAGACATTTACTAATATCAATATTTTAAAAATGAAAATGTTTGTCCCACCTGACAGGGGTTGCCAGGATTGATGTTATTGTACTCGTAACACTTGTTGGCGATCTTACACTTGTTCAGGTTACAGCGCGTCCCCGCCTTCGTGTAACACGAGTGACATTTGCACGTGTAGCTGCCGAACGTGTTCGTGCAGAGGTGTTGGCACGGCCGGCTGGTACTACACTCGTTAACGTCTGCGAACAAGAATGGAGACTTGATGGTTATAAACTCAGGAAGGTGTTTTTAATTCTTTTTTGTCTTTTACTTTTAAACAATGCAACGTAACATGGCGCAGCACAACACCAGACTATACTACACTACTAATGTATTACAACGCACAAGAACGCATTGCACAGCACGGCACTACACTACACCACACTACTCCACACCACACCACACCACACCACACCACATCACACCACACTACACCACTCCACACCATGCCACCTTACATCACACTACACCACACCACACCACACCATACCACATCATGGAACACCACGCCACGCCCCTCACACCACATCACATTACACCACGTCACACAACACCACACTACACCACACAACACCACTCCACGCCACGCCACACCACACCCAGCTCACCACACCACACCGTGCCATGCCATGCCAAGCCACACCACACCACACCACACCACAAAACACCACGCCATGCCATACCACACAACATCACACCACACAACACCACACCACACTACGCCATGCCATGCCATACCACACCACACCACACCACACAACACCATGCCATGCTATACCACACAACACCACACCACACAACACCATGCCATGCCATACCACACAACACCATACCACACCACACAACACCACACAACACCACACAACACCATGCCATGCCATACCACACAACACCACACCACACAACACCACTCCACGCCACGCCACACCACACCACACCACGCCATGCCAAGCCACACCACACCATGCCACACAACACCACACTAAACCACACCATACAACACCACGCCACGCCCCTCACACCACAACACACCACATTACACCAAGCCACACAACACCACACCACACCATGCCATGCCACGCCAAACCACACCGGCTGGCGCACCACACCACATCATACCACACCACTCCACACCATGCCACCTTACATCACACTACACCACACCATACCACATCATGGAACACCACGCCACGCCCCTCACACCACATCACATTACACCATGCCAAACAACACCACATCACACCACACAACACCACTCCACGCCAAGCCACGCCACACTTGGCTCACCACACCACACCACGTCATGCCAAGCCATGCCACACCGGCTGGCGCACCACACCACACTAAACCACACCATACCACACCACGCCACGCCCCTCACACCACACCACACCACACCACATTACACCAAGCCACACAACACCACACCATGCCATGCCACGCCAATTCACACCTGGCGCACCACACCACACCATGCCACGCAACAACACACTAAACTGACACCGGCTACACTACACAGCATAGCACAGCAAAACACAAAACAACACAACACAACACAATACAGTACAATACAAAACACCATAACTCAACACAACACAACAAAACACAATACAGCATACCATATGCAGCAAAGCGAGGCACTACATCAGAAGGGACGTGACTGAAATACTCTAACAGTCACTATAAAAATATCGAAATGAAATAAACGAAATTTCAACAGAAACAAAAACTCAAAGACAAATCAAAACTAACAAGAATGAACGACCACTTTAGACAGCCGGATCAGTAAATATTTGTAACCACCTTCCCCTCCCCTCTCCTCCAGTCGAGCCTGTCAAACTCGCCACTTTCTGATGGTCTGAACAGGGCAAAAATACAAATGACTGAGTGAGCTACGTGATTGCCGAATATGGAGAAATGATAAATTTTAAAACACAGAACTTTTAAGACAGTTTAACCACGGACTATGCATAGGATTACGTAGTCGAAAACTTTTTTGTTTTGCAGCATTATTTCACTGTTTACTTGTATTTTGTATAAACATAGACATTTTTGGTATGTTCAGTTCGGGACCTCGTGATTGACTACAGTTTTGTTACTTTTTTTAATGCAGACTTAGAATGTAGACGCATTTGCCAACACTAACAATGCGTATTTATTTAAGTCTTGACTTCTCACCGTTTTTTCTCATTAAGATGCGAGTAATTATCGCTATTTACGCACGTAGATGTTTGCATATCGTTGTACAAATATTTTGAGACCACAATCTAAACAGCTTCTTCAATTTTTTGTGCGTGGGAGGCCTGTTACTGTGGTCTCGTTCGCACGCAGCCGCGTGCTTTCATAAACGGAGGTTATTTCCTCTGTATTTATAAAAAATCTGCGTCCACACGTAGCGTTTTGGAATAGTATTTGACCATCCACACGTAGCTGGGTGTTTTTGAAAATGAGGATTTTTTCTCCGTATTTGAAAAAATCTGCGTCCACACGTGGCATTTTCTAATCCAGTAATCGTATGTGCGATAGAGCGAGCCTTGAACCTAGGCAAGACGTCATCGTGTTTTCTCCCGTCCACACGAATACGATGAATCTCTCGTTTTCATAAATCTCCACCCTGGATAGCATATTTGAAAATCTCCGTTTTCGCTGACCGAAAACGCCGGTTTCGTGTGGACGGTAGCCGGTATTCGGAGAAAAACTCTCCGTTTTCGAAAATACCCGGCTACTGTCCAGAATGCATTGCGTGAAAAGATGGCCCTAGTTCGCGCTAACACTAATTTTTATTAAAAGTGGCTGATTAACCGATAGTAAATTGTGTTATTTTTAGTTTTAAAATGCTTCAGTGCGGATAAGTTAGGCAGAGTTCCCTTTAGTATATGAATACTACTGAACACAGTTAACAAAATATAGTGAATTAATATTTTTCTTTTTCGCTCCTAGTTCTGTGATGCTGAAAGATAAACCCTTACTTATCCACGTGTTGTGTTTCTAAAACTTTTGCATTTAAATCCTTGTCATCGCTGAGATCAATACCGTAATAATTTGACGCACAATATACGTGGTGCATTCACGCTTTGTCGAAAACTCCAGCAAGCAAACGATTTTTCCATTTACGGTAGCGCTAGTATTTGAAATCGGTGCAATATTGGTTAATAGTTCGACCAATTAAAGATTCGAAACCATCTAAGTTTTGGAACTGAAAGCATGATGAGCTGTTTAAAGTTGCTACTAACCAAAAGTAACGCCCTGGCCAACAAAAAACGAGGGTAAAGTTCTTACTTATTAAAGCAAGTGGTTTCGATCAGTTCCAGAAAACAGCGAAAGTTCGGCACGGTCACTTGTTTTGAGTAGCTAATTTAAAATAAACAGCCAGCAAGGAGTTTCCACTACAAATCAACAAGTGCTGGAATCATCCGTGTTTCAAGAGACATTCTCGGAAGTTGAAACACCAACTCAATATCGTTTTAATTTTTATCTCTTGCGCGGAAATTCTAGAAATGTTTCAGCGTTATGCCCGAGTAATGTTTTTGTATCGTGCTTTAACACTTTTGAGGTTTGCTGCCACGTCCTGCCAGATGTATTATTGCCTTGTGTGTGTCGCTTGGATCGGGGGGGGGATGCTATGATTGTTCAGGCGAAATAGTCGTTAAAATCATATCTAAAAGAAGCTATGTTTGACTTATTCATGTTTCTGGCATGAAACTGATCAATTGTAACTCTGGACTTAATCGCAATCACGATTCTTCAAAGTCAAAGAGTTTCCTTGTAGATGTTATTAAATTAGACAGGAACTGATCTTAGTAATTAATTTTGAAGACGTTAGACACTATTAATTTACAACTTTTCTTTTGAAAACTTTTACTTCCTTTGCCAGTGAACAATTATTCGAGCGGTTTATGTCTATTCATGGTTATAATTCCCTGATTACTTTTAAGACAGCTCATTGCACCAAACTGGTTTTTGGATTGAAAGTTTCGCCTTCAGTCTACTGCAGTTTACACACCAATTTTTTGGGGTTTCACGTTTCATCTTCAGTTCACTTCATTTTATGATTTTATGTGATAAAAAAAAGAGTTTCAATTATCACAAGGGGAGGCAGGACACCTCCGTACCGTATAGGTAATCGGTTTTTATTATTTTTCGGTGGCCGGAATTGGCCATGCGTGTCCGTATCAGCACACATAAAATTAAAAAGGCGTCATTACGGATATATATTTTTTGTTAAACTTAAAACTGGATACGACCGCAATTTGAACACACGATTCAATGCTGTATCTGACTAGACAAATTAAAGAAATTCATCTTTTTTACATATTCACAGCGTTTGTGAGTTTATGTGCGGTTTTGCACGAATTAGACATATGACGCCGACTGGCTGCTTTTTAGAAAAAGCTTCAAAACTAATGTTTAAGTATTTTCACTTCCGGGGGTCTTTGTGATGTTGGTCCTTGACTGCGCAAAAGCTTGCTAATCTGCAATATTTGTATTTTTGGACTGCTTTGCACAAATAAATGTGTCTCAAACTTCAAACATTTTGTCCTGGTGTCGAAAGGGTATGAAATATAGCTGAGATCGGATATCTAAACTTGCCGGCACGAATAGAATAGTACAGTTGGCGGGTTCCGTCCGGCATTCGACCGGAAGCGTAACTTTTTATCATCATCAGCAGAAGTTTCTCTTGATCTCTAACCGTGATGATTTGTTTACCTTCACTGATACTATCAAAGTAAATTGGGCAGATCGAAAGATAAAATATACAGGGCGAGTTTAATTCTTGTTAACATACATTTTAAATGAAAAACATTAATGGGCATGCAATAACGACAATAACAGAAATAAACAAATTTGAAATTCTTGGCCACGTTTTAAAAAAAAATATTTAATTTTTACGAAGGCTACTTCTAGTATAAACTTCTTTTTACTAAAAAAACGACAAGATAATTGTGGCCCCAACTCGCCCGTTTTTTTAAAAACACTCTCTAATAGGCAGTTTTAGCCCATGTGATTTTCTTAAGCTGTTCCAATCCTTTTTGTATAATTGATGGCTGTTTTAGTTAAAAGTCAGTGTTTCTATTCATCTAAGATAGAGCTTGAGGCTGAAACCATTTGGGCAAATTCGAGCTCAAGTATTCTCAAAGAGTTTATTAGTTATCACTTCATGATTTTTATGGAGAGCTACTCACCCGACTGGCAGCAGGTCCCGGTGAATCCAGGTCGACAGGAGCAGTAGCCGTTCTGCGGCGTCCCTCCATTTCTGCAGTTGCGATTGCAAGCTCTGGTCTCCCTCAGCTGGTAGGGACAGCGTCCACCGCATTGCTCGCCAACCGTCTTGCTTCTTGTTCTACTTTGGGTGCCGCTGTTACCACACTGATGTGTACAACCTCCCCAATTTGTCCACGCCGACACCGTGCAATCGCGAGCGTGGCAAACAGGTCGTCGTCGACGGCGGCGTCTTCTACGTCGCCAAAACGCACAATCCTGCACTAAAAGTAAAACTAAAAGCAACACGAAGGCAAATTTGACTAAAAATCTGGGACCTAACATCATGTTTCGCTAGACTTGCGGGGCCACGAGTCTCTCAAACAAACTCAAACGAGTGAATATTGTCAGGCATTCAAAGCCTGTATTTGGTGTGACCACAGTTGACAGCGGGAAGCAAAAAAATGGAATGTTGAGAGTCGGGTACAGGTCTGTACAAGTCACTCAGAATAGTTTAGGATCACTCAAAACAACAAAGATTTATATCTTTGTAACCTTTTGTGCATGGTATTGCAGAAGAGCTTGCTCGCGGCCTGACGGACTGTTTACCTGTCCAAATTCCCGGAAGAGTGATTTCAAACAAAGCCCTTTAATTAACTCTCGGTGATATTGACGCAATATCGATTCAGAGGTTGGGTTTTTTAATGTTTCGATGTCACGTTCGTTAGCAAGTCTATTGTTTGAATAAATCAGGGTGCAGGAAATCAACTCATTTCAGCGCGAAACATAACTTCACTTCCACACGTCAACGTATTAACTCAAGCCCACGCAGTTGGAGCAACCACGAACCTGCACGGGTTGCTGAGCTTACTATTTCAAAGTTAAAGTAAATCCTAGTCACAAAGACACCGAGATGCCTTGGTTCTGCATCCTAGTAGTAGGCTATGCCGCCGCTATGTTATTGCCTACCTCTCAGGGCTCGGCGATTCCTGGTGCATCGCCTAACCGACTCGTTTTCCAGCAAGATACAACCTGCACATACTCGTACGAGGTTTCTGTCAATACTGGTCGGGGTTCCAAGTCCACGGAGTCTCAAGGATACCAGCTTCATACTTTGGTAAGATCAAGTGTTCTTTTTTAGCACCATACTTTTTATTCTAAAATGCATTGCAAAATAAATATGTCATACTAGTGATATTGGTTGGGGTTTCGTGATGAGCTTATTTGATTTTTAAAGAGATGAAATACGCTGGCCTCGAGATCAAAGTTCTTGCTTCACGGCAAAATTAGTAGTTGCTTGAAAAATTCTGACGACTATTTTTGAAGATATTGTGAAATTTATTTTCGTCAGTCAGTCTAGACCTACACTCTTGTAAACTCTTTGAGAACTGACTGCTGTTTTGGCTAATGATTTCATTCGCTGGCAGTAAGTTATACAATAAACCAACTCCTAGCCTCTATCAGCTCAGTGAATAGCATTCTTAATACAAAAGCCGATAGGACAACTAATATTAGTCTATGCTCTGCCATATTAAAGCCTGTCCAAGGCTTCATGACCTTTTTCCACAGTTAAGTTTGTAAAAAAAAACCTTCTATATTTTATAATTTCTATTCTACCTCCAATTCTAGTCAGATATTTTTTGACGTTTACTCTTACTGGCTGTTTTTCAAGCCGTTTTCTTTGCAAAAAATGCCAATTAAATATTTATGTACATCGAAATTCAAAATCTACATCAAATTGGTCCTTTAATATCACTCAACCTGTCTGAATGAATTCTTTTAGTTAAAAGTCAGGTGCTAAATTAGGTCAACTTGCACCTTCAAAGCCACGTTTAGCTTCCATATGTTTTTTACAGTTTTTTTTTAAAAGTATGCGCTGTCGTAACCTTGGTCTGTGAAGGCGGCTATACTCGGGTAAAGCTAACAAGACGGCAATCAACGTAATTTTCAATTGCTGCTTTTGAAATAACCAACTTCCTGTACGCGAAAGCTTGTTCTCATGTCGTGTAATTATATTCCTTTGAATGCAGCTCAGCTCAAGGTAAACAAATAGTTCTTAACAAGTCAATAAGTCTTTGAACTGTAACTTTTAAAAAACATCCTTCTTCCTGGTAACTGAAAGCCCAGCCTTTTGTCCCAGTACCCCAAACGGACAAAAGCTGACTTATTTCATGGATATTTTAGAAAACATTTGAAAGGAACAAGAAATTTTGGAAGGAACATTAGACTTGGTGCTTTGTTGCGAAACTGTCCCGGGGGATTATGTATTGATGTTTTGTTGTATTAAATTCCGTGCGTGCGGATGTAATTGAGTAATGCCTCTTTATAATTGTAATACACCCAAATATTTTGAAAACAACAGCTTCAGCTACCCTTAGCTAAAGGAAGTTGCACAATATTGAGCGCCGGTTGGCTGTGATTTATCATTATGAAAAGCGGTCAAGCATATGATTTTTTCCGATTCTCTACAAACTGAGCACACACAAAGTTTAAATTAATTTTTCCGCCCAGAATTAGAAATAGACAAAGTAGGTCAGTATCTCCGTACTGCTTTTTCTTTTAGATTCTGTCATGGAAGTGTTGACAGAGACGTTAAGTCAGACAGCGAGGGCAAATGCCCTCCCCCCCCCCTGCCTTCCCACATTTTGGACAGGAAGTTAACTAAGGAGTGATTCTTTTTCAGTAAATGAAGCAGTGACTAGCAGGGTCGAAGCTTGCGTTAGTAGGGGGTGTAAATGCCCCCGATTCACCCCCCGCTAGATTTAAGCCTAGCTACGGCCCAACCCAAATTTGCGTAGATATCTGTTTGCATATTTACCCGCAACGGGTTGCGAAATCTTATCATCAGCCCTTGTGGAAGAGATATTTTTTTAAAGTGAATAATATTTGCAATTGAACTCTCGCCCCGTGAGTACAAGTGAATGAATGACTGAAACCCTTTATTTATCCACGATGAAACCGCTCAGAAGAAAGTAATAGTTACTGGAGAATCCGTGTGCGCTCCGTCTCCCATTCAATTGTTCATTTAACACACACACTCACACATAGCCTGTGCGATTATAGCTCAGTAGGTGACATTTACATTGAACTTTTCCCCCATAACCGACCATAAATTCCGAGTATCCTCATCCCTTCACGTGCCGATCACCCAGCAAATTCTAACGAGTCTTTGCATACATGTACATCACAATCTGTGAAAAAGGATTAAATGAATTTCTTAAATTTTTCTTATTAATATTTCAGCCTTGTGATTGTTCTTATCAAAACTGTTCTTATAAAAAAGCGTGTACTAAAGCGGAGAAGTTTGAGCAAACGCTGCGCCGCAGACAATTTGCGCAAAAGCAATGCACTTAAAGTTTGACAATAAAAACAAGTTCTTTGACTGTGCATGCTGCAGAAGTGAACGCAATCTCATAAAATGAGCTTTTTTTGCGCAAGGATTCCGATGAAAAAAACAGGTGTTGTCTTCTCGCAATTTTAGTCATCGCATTTTTAGTCATCAGTCTGAAAACTTCAGTGCTGACCTGATAAAGTTCTAATGTTAAACTAATATGAAAAACAAAACCAAAGCAGTTTATATCACAATACCGGATCAGTTTGTATGTTCATTATGTTCCTACTGAAATGATGATCTATACGCAAGCTAACCAACAACTGTGAAGTACAGATTACATTTAAAACATTTTGTGCCGGAAATAAAAGATACATTTACAGAACTGCGTGCGCGGGCCTGCGCCTAGATAGTCTAGATATCTTAAGATCAGCCGATTTTCGCAAAACACCCATTGTGCCAGTACAAGGAAGTGCCAGCCGAGCGCATTCGTTCATGCCTTGGCCGGACCCTGTTATAAATTAGGATCAACTAATTTTGAGCAAAGTAATCTATCTTCAGAAGGTCAGCCGACTCCAAAACACCTATTATGACGAGCGACACAAGGACTGAAGTGCCAAGCTGTACCAGTATACCGCAGGGCAGAACCCTGTTCATTTTAAATTAGGCTTAATCATGTGTTGACAGCGACGGTGTTTTTTAATACTTTTAATCACGTACTTAATTGACTTAATCATCGAAAATTCTGCTGACCGCAGTCTTGCCTCAACACATTCTGTCCCTGAAGCACTCGGCAAAAGAACGCACGCACAATCAATGGAATAGTGACGTTTGTGTTTACTAGCAAAAGAGTAACATTGATAAACAAGAAGACAATCACAGAGAAGCCTATTGAATGGCCGTATGAAGAGAAATTATTTGTCAGCTTTTGTCATTCAGATTTTTGAAAAATAGTTTAACAGACCGAACACCTGCTACGTCTATTACTAAAAATAAAACCATCTCTCGCGTCTGTGTTTTTCGGTTCTGTAAGAATTTCTGCATTCAAATAAAAATACGTTTACATTCGGTTTTATTTTGTGTTTATTCCCTAGGCCTTTAATGTGTGTTTAGTTTTGCTTCGTTTTCTACGCATCAATCGATCTGCGTCCATACGTTCGTTTAAGCCTAGTACGTATGCATTTTAATCTAGATCAAATTTCGAGGGCACTTGAAGTGGTTTTGCGGAAGGCGCTCATCGGCTTAGTGTGAATTGAAGATCTAATTTCATCGAACTGTATGCGGTTTCAAACAGAAACGCACTAGGTATGGACAGGGCCTAAAGCGAGTAAAGGTTTTTCGAACTTGAACAAGCTGTCGGATGTGGTAAAGACACACATATACACCAGTCCCCTACTATGTATTAGATTGGATTAAAATCACATTGTCCAAATTCTTTGAACACAATAGTTTCAGCAACTTTTTCAGCGCAAAGCTTTAGGGCTGATTCACGGAAGTTATTTTGTGTAAAACCCAATATAATAGGTTATTCCTTCAAAAAACCACCGAGTTATCACTGCGTTGCACTTGACAAATCAAGTTTTCAAAACCTTTTCTTTTCCACACATCTTGTGTCTGCGTCCACCTACTTTTTTCAGTTACTACTGTCACTGTGATCTCTTTTTATTCTTAGAGCAAAACGTGAACTCGGCCTTACATCTTTTGGAGAGGGGTCTGTGATAAAATATGATACGCGGTAAAATATTCACATGGAATTTTTTGTTGCCGTATCAAACTTTAGTCAATGAGTTATTGGTCGACCTTACATTTGTTTTTAAAGAGTTTATAAATTGAAAACTTTAAAAGTTTTTGAGGTCTAGAAAAAAATTGATGATAGTTAAAGCGTTTCCTCAAATTTCTCAAAAGATATTTAGACTAAACTTGTTTGGGGATATATTCAATATATCTCCAAATCACGGGTTTCACGGGCGATACAAGGAGGTACCAGCCGAGTTCACGTGTAGGCGTGCACGGTCCGGTTATTGATTAGGATCAACTTTTTGCCGTATGTGTGGGCGTTTTTTTAAATCACATACTCAATTTACTTCATTATCGAAAAATTGTGCTGACCGCACAAGTTTTGTCTCAACACACCCTAAGCTTGGATTATTTTCACAGATGCCAAAATTCTTTGAATACCGTAGTTTCAGCAACGTCTCAGAGCTAAGCTTCAGGCTAACTTTTACACCAAGTACTACATTGCCCTACATGACCCCACATCAGTACATCGCTACATGGCCCTACATTGCCCTACATCGCTACAATGCCCTACATGGCCCTACATCAGTACATCACTACATGGCCCTACATTGTAGGGCTGTCCCTAAGTTGCTCCAATTTTCTCAAAAAGTTGCTCCAATTTTCCAAAAAAAGTTGCTCAAAAGTTGCT
>JAOBRG010372347.1:0-26270 GCA_027574985.1 Umimayanthus nakama
CGCAGGGAAAAGCCCTGTGAGCCCGCAATGCTAATCCAGTGGTGTTCGCGCATGCTCATGCAAAAAAGTCCCTTGTTTATAACCTTATTTTTTAGTTGACAATCTCATAGACAGCTACAAAGATACCCTACAGGGAACCTGCAAGCTCTGAAATTTCTGTGATTTCATGCGAGATTTCATATGAATCTACTGTGGAACCTTAACCCCCACCCTTCTCCCAAGAAAAATGACAATAGAACAAACCCAATGTATACAGCAAAAGCTTTATTTATTTGCAAAAGCATGTTTACCAGTGGGTTGAGGTACATGTTGCCTTCACCCGTTTTGGCGGGGTATGCGGCATGCTTTACATGAAGCCCTTGCCCATTATAACAATTTTATATGTAAAATTTTCAAAGCATATTTCAAGCCTGGTTTAAAGGTGCCAAATCTCCTTGTTTATGTAGATACTGGCAGCATAACAAGCATTGATTTCCATTTGTTGTACAATTTACATGCTCTAGATTTACTTGCAATGAACGTTAGCTGTAACACGTAAATTTAGCTACATGTAGTTGGTTTGCAGTAAAGAAACAAATGAGCTTGAAGAAATAAATCATTTCCTTGAATTTTTACTGCATCATAAAAAAGGTTCTTCTCCTCAGCCTTATTACAAAAAAGCTCCTTTATATGAAAAAGAGTATACTGAATGAAGCATTTAGTTATTTCATTGATTTTTTTTCAAAGTCTCATGGTGAGTTTAACAGAGTTTGACTGAAAACTTATGCAGCACCCCTAATTAAATAATTTTGTGAAATACCGTAAGTAGTGATGCTACAAAAGTGACTGAAGAGCCAAGTCCATGCCTGTCCATTTTGTCATTTCAGATCTCACAAATTCACTTGGTATCAGTTTTTAAAGAAAGTTACAGTAAATAATGCATAAATAAATAATCAAACACAATAGGGTTTATTATAATTGTTAAAACAAAATTTTTTGTTTTACCCTCAGCAAACTTAAAGCCTTGATAAAGCCATCAAAATAACAGCTGCCTCAGAGATGAAAGCTAGATGTTAAGAAACTTAACACAGTAACTAAGACACTGAAGCAGAATTTGTTATGTTTTATCTCCAAAAACATAATTTGGCAAAGTTTTCTTTAGATTATTTATTAAAAATTGATTGATCAATGATAGCAAGACAAGAACTCTTTTGCTCTTCTAACTTAGCTACAAGCTGGGTGTGTATACGTATTCGGTTTCCCTTTCAAAATCTTTTAAAACTGACCAAACAACTGACCAATACAAACCTTGGTATGTCTACTACCATACGATATGTTTAAAATTGCT
Source organism: Umimayanthus nakama (assembly GCA_027574985.1). Taxonomy (NCBI): domain Eukaryota; kingdom Metazoa; phylum Cnidaria; class Anthozoa; order Zoantharia; family Parazoanthidae; genus Umimayanthus; species Umimayanthus nakama. The sequence goes on from JAOBRG010372347.1 coordinate 1,328, forward strand.
TACTATATAGTTTGTTGCGGGCGCATTTTCTTATTTTGTTGTTTGCGCGTGCTTATATCTGTGTTGTATTCTGACGTTGGGCGCTAACTTTTTATTAAAGGCCTGGCTAAACTAGTATATACGTAGCGCGCTACATTGTCGCGTGCTACATGTATCCTGAATGTTTCTTTGTTTAGCCACCGTAGAAACATTGTAGCGCGTGACAAAATTTGTAGCCGAGACACAAAAAATGTTTCTGGGAAACATCAGAAACATTTCTTGTATCCCTACGTGTCGCTCGATTGTAGCTTGCATGTTTAGCCACCCCTGGACACACGCTGACGACATTTCGGCTACAATGCAGCGCGCTACATGTATCCTAGTTTAGCCAGGCCTTAACGGTAAGAACTTTATTTTCCTTAGCTATACTAACGTCTGTTCAGTAACTGTGCTCACATGGTGTGTGGTTTCTCCTAAAATGGTCTACAATTGGTATAGGATTTAATAGAGCCGAAACGAAATGTAGAGTTGCACACGTTTTAGGTATCCTAATCAGTTACTGATTTGCTTTTTTTCAGTAACATTGTAGGAGTCTGTACAGTTTCAATGTCTATGTAACGTTCAAGCAACCTTATCGTTGATCTTTTGGCTGCTAAGTTTGATTAAGTTTAATGCCCGAATCTGAGCTGCAACTGCCGCAATGTTAGAGAATGGTATGGTGAGCTAGCGATTGAAACGAAAATGCGTGATTTACTTATATAACATGTATGAAAAACTTGTGCATGAAGTCAAAGTAAAATGCGGGACTTTCATGCCAAATGCGTGAAGCCTGGCAGGTCTGTTATCCGCATTTGAACACAAAAACCACAACACATAAAAGAATATTAAATCTACAACTGTGTTCAAATCCTGCTTTGTTTCATATCTACAAATCGTTTCTACATGTATTTATAGCTGTGGACACACTTAAGCATCGAGAATTATTCACCTCACTTCAACAAACAAGTACAGTAATCTTAAAATGTATAATTGCTGTTTTATAGACTGTTTTCTTTGTGCATGGAAATAGCTTCTTGTAGCTCACACCAAGGCGTTTGCTGCTCTCAGCTCTTCCACAACCTTTACCAAGCTACTGTCTGTTTCACTGGCAGACAGAAACTAGAATACAATGCAATCGACCATCCACTGATCCAGTAATCTTACCAAGTGACAGTCTGTTTCACTGTCAGACAGAGACGCCAGCTGCAATCGACCATCCACTTTTATATGGCTAATCCAGCAATCTTTTCAACGCACCACGATTCCATTTTTTTAATGAATAATTTGTCTTGTTAACGGCGAATCCCAGTAAGGAAAGTAATGGTTCTTTTCACTACTTTTCGAATATTTCTTCTTCGCTAAAATTGGAACTTTTTTTCGTTTTTAAACCAACCTTCGACAAGTATTTCACTCAATATCTCCTGCTCAATATACGCTTTTTTATAAGAACCAGTAAATTTAGGCCGGGCGTCATTGTTCTTAACTTTTTAGGAAATTTCAGCCTTAATTGTTCTTAAGCTGTTCTTATTTTTTAAAAGTAGTCATTAGAACAACAACAGTAAGAAATAAATTCTAAAATATTCCAAATATAACTTAATTCTGACCACCAGGCCGAATAAATCACAATGGAACCTAATCAGTCTCAACATCTAGAGTATTTCAACGCTCCATACAGAGAGGAAAACAATAAAATTTTATGAGAAAAGCAAACTTTGCATTTGTGATTCCAAATCCAAGGCTGGATTGTTCTTAATTTTTGCTTAAATTTGAGCCTCGTTATTCTTATAGAACTGTTCTAACAAAAAAAAAGCGTGTATTGTATCCGCCACCATGTTTATAAAACCGTATGCCGATTTTGCGAGCCCACGATACAAACGCGATACGGAAAAAAAGAACGGCCTCGAGTTCTTGACCCGGCGCCTTACGGCCCGAGTAATAAACATCCCAACTCCATCCAGTTTCTACAGCAAATGAATGCCCCTGTTATTTGGCCAAAACAAAAGTTAAATAAACGCCCCGGGCGGCTATTGGAAAAATTACGATTCCGGAAATCTGTCGCTTGCCTACTGCGCGAACCAGTTCAAGTTCATACACGTGAGAGTGCAAAGGGCGCTATCATGATTTAATATCTGATTTGTGGTTAATTGCCGCTTGATGTCATAGGAAAATCGGATGTATTCAAACAGTTGCTGAGCTTGCCAGATCCGGAGCGGTTTTTCACAACGCCGGCACACAATCATTTGACAGTAAGTCGTTGGATATTTTAAACTTTCTGTAGTACATTAATACGTTTACAACTTCTTGAAAATGTCCAGATTTTGAGAATAAGCGTTAGTTCCACGTTTTTCATAAGATAAATTTCTAAATTCTGATATGTTATTTTCGGCGGTTTAAAATGAACTGATAAAGTGAGGAGAAAAAGCGAATTGAGGTCAATACGTTATAGAGCAGTAAATGTTGACTGGATCGGTAACATTTCATTTGGGCGAACAAGAGTGTTTTGTTGTTCAGCCAGAAAGTTTCAGAATCATCCCGCAGGTTGGATTTGAAATAAACTGTCTATCGTGATCACGTGTAGGGCTATACGGAAACGTGCCGCGCGTTACGGCAAGAAAAATGTTGCAAGGCTGAAGTTCTTGAAAACTGGTATCATTCTCATGTCTCTGGATGTTATATCTCTTTGCTTTGTCCCACAAGCCACGTATTTTTTTCTAACATAAAAAAGGATTTGTTAAAGCGCCTTTGTTTTCTAGTTACCCAAAAACGATTAAATTATATAATTAGAACAATCGTTTATCTCCTAACATTTTTTAAAAACGTTTTTAAAACACTATTTTTTCAGATTTTGATAATAGTTAATTTTGTGTGAACATACTTGGCGTCAATCTAAGATTTCGTAACGTTGTGGAATGTTGCTTGGAAATTGGATTTTATATCTACGTTTTTCATCGCTAAAAACTGCTGTAAGATCGGTTCCACACCCCTTTACCCTTGGGGTGTCAGTGTTTGGTCATGAGACCCGCTAATACCTCATGGGTAGTGCGATATCGCGCAATATATTTTACTTTGCACGGCCAGCTATCAATTTAAGACTCGCTTGTGTAGGAGCAAATTAATACAAGTATTCACTCGCAGATGATTGTGTGTCGAGCCTTACTCTTTTGACAGCGTGGTTGCAGTTCATCGCAAAAATTCGTTTGAACTTTCTAAAATACAAAGAAGGATTATTATAATCATAACGTCCTGGTTCGGCTTAATCAATTAAAAATGTGTTATCCGTTAAAATATTTGAACAATGTTGAAACTTGAACACAGCGTTCGAGAACTATTCGAAACAACTCGTTTGTCTTTGCTGAGGGTGCAAAAAAATTGCACAGAATATCTCACGCTGTTTGGTTGGAATGACTTACTGATAGACATACACACGTGTAGGTTAATAAGATGTTTCGATATACTTTTCGTTATGTAGTCAGTTCATATTTTACCGTGTTCTGAATGTTACGCAAAATCTTCAGTTTCTCTGTTCCGTTACACGGCTGTTGAGAGTAGTGGGTCAGAAACAGTAGAAAAAAATTCATGCGGCTGAGCGGCTTTGGCCATGTTTCGTACGTGACCAAACTATTGAATCGAACAGTTTCTTGGTCGAAGTGTGACAGACCGAGTGCCAAATGTACTCAATTATTTTCGTGAAATCTCACTTGAGCGAAAGACATTGTCCAGACCTTCCCGTACTTCGTACTAAAAAGCTCCTACGGTTCTCAAAATAGGCTCATCAAAACTAGTATTAAAAGTTATAGAAAGTCAAATACTATTAGAACATTTTTTTAAACATCTCCAGGAAAATTCTAGATAGGTATTGAAGAAGGTTAGAAGGTGATACTCATCCAATCTTTCAACAATATCCAAATCGAAAGGAGGTTATCAATTTGGATATTATTTCATCACTCGACACGATGATGTGCTTTAAAAGAGTTGCTATAATTAAAACTGTAATTTTATAAGTTGCAGGGCCAACTAATTTTGGCTTTTTTAAAAAACCAACTGTTAAACGCTAATATGTAGGAATTCCAGCTATTTCATGGCAACAAAGATTAGCTATTGTAATCTTTATATCTGCTGTATTTTTGAAGGACTTCGTTTTCATACCGAAAGTCAAACCTTCCACCTCCTTCTCTTCTGCCTTTCCAGTTTCAGACACAAAATAGTAAACTTTCTTGCAATGAAACAGCAGAACACTAAGTTCAATAACATACACTTAAAAAAAATATTTATTTATTTATTCTATTTCTAGTGCAATGCAGGGGCGTGCGTGCAATAATCGCCGGCATTGCTGGATGTTCAGTACGAGACTGGGGAAACAAAGGGTTTTATTGTAATAATTTAGTCCCTGGTCAGCTCCCGCAGGTGCAAATTTCCTTCTCAGCGGGAGAACAGTGTCAAAGGACCAGATCTTGCGAGAATGTTGTTGAGGGGACAGTACCGGCCATATGCGTATGATGGCTGTCAGAACTTCCTTTACTTGAGACTTGATTGTAATGTATTCTCCTCGTGTAGCTTAACACAGACACGAAACTGAATGCACGTGTATCCAAATCTTACTCCCCACATTTTGAACTCAAACTGTCGGTTCTCATTCCACGCCTACTCCCCGCCCCTTTCTTTGCAAAGCTACGTTTTCGTATTCCCCGTACAAATCCCTTGTTTTATTCCTGTTTGTCAGAACCTACTCGCGTTGGGATTATTTTTCAGTCTAGACCGTTTATTTAGATGCTTACCGAGCTCGGCCTAGCGGCACGTCTTCAATCGTTTTAAAACATTTTTAGAAAAATCCTAAGCGACAATTCATTAGGGATAATTTTAAAACGGAAACAATGAAACAGTATCTGATCTGCTTTCACAAGCTATAGATTTATAAAACCTAACGAGTGATGTTATTTTCTGAGGAATTAAAACTAAAAGACCTCTCGATTCAATCTGCGGAAAGGATTGAAGCTGTACCGGTACTGTATACCAGTGCAATCCGGTGTCTTTAAGTCACACCCAAGAGCCGGCTGCAATACTATAAATTTGTTACGTTTGCTCTCACGTCTCGTCTTTGGAAGATATTCCAATGCAATAAACAGATAAAGCCAAACAAGCTCTGTAGCGCGAAGACTCGTGTCTTTTGAGACTAAAAACTGCCCGTCTCAACCAACCAGAAAATCGGGGTACGCGTATTCAATGATAGAGGTTTGTAAGTTTTTTTTGAAACGTTTTTAACGTTACCGATAAGGCTTTTGGTTCGAACTTACTATGACGGTTTTTCTATATGAAGACTTTAACATAGAAGCAAGTCAACTGAAAGTATGTGTACAAACGATGTACAAACTGAACATTCTTAAAACCCGGCGCACACGAGAGGAAACGGCTGAGCAAAAAGTCTCACGTGGTCGTTACCTCAGCTGTCTCCTTCCGTGTGTGCGTACACTTTGGTTAGATTTTTACCTCGCGAGGTCGTTAAACAAATCTCTAACATGTTTGATAATTTTTGCCTCACCAAAACTGGGGGGGGGGGGCTCGAACCTTTGCTCTAGGCGGTTTTGTTGCACAGATTGGATAAGGGGACTAATGGGGGAGGAGGGGAGGGGACGAACCTTTGCTCTAGGCGGTTTTGTTGCACAGATTGGATAAGGGGACTAATGGGGGAGGAGGGGAGGGGACGAACCTTGGCGCTTGGCGGTTCTGTTGCACAGAGTGGGTAGGGGAATAATTGGGGGAGGGAGAGAGTGAAAGTGTCAAGCCCGACGTCTTCGTTCTTACTCTGATCATCAATATGCTGTCGTAAATTTCTTTAGTTTCTTCACGCTGTTAGCAAGTGAAGTTAATTTGTCCGCACGCGCACCCTGATTAGTGGCATGACACATGATATGTACTCTTTTTCAGTTCAAAACGGAAATTGTCAATAGCCCTGTTAATTTAGATGGGGGAAGATTCTGATAGTCAATTATAGACAGACCGAATGGATTATTAAGGCTTACAAAAACGGAAAAGCCTATGAACTGAATATCATTCTCTTCTCTAAAAAATCTCCTTTCCGGAATTATTGAAACGGATCATTTAAGGAAAACGATATAACTAATTCTAAAACTTCCGAGATCCCTTAGATACCTAGATTGGTCAACGCCCATTCACCTTGGTTATCACGTGTGAATCCGGCTCTAAGTGGATGTATCGTAACTGCATGAGGAGGGCGATAAGAAACGACTGTGCAGTGATCGTGTGCTCCGAGGCAAAGATCATAACTCGGCACACGACATGCACGAAGAAATTGTCTGTATAGCAAAGGTTTTAGACTCGCATTTCGAGAAGCTACGAAGTCGAGCTGACACGGGAATTTTCATAACGAGCTCTAAGTATGTGAATACGTAAAGACGGTTGTTTATGGTTGTTTAAAATTACTCGAATATGTTAGCAAAAGGAGCAAAACTGGAAAAAAATTGCTTTTTATTAGCAGGGGAGCTCACTTAGTTACCAAAATTTGTCGGTGGCGCATTGGTCGCGCGGTTAGTATGTCTGACTCGCATTTCGAACGGGTCTTGAATTCGAACGCAGGCAAGGCCACTGTGTTGTTATCCTCGTAGTCGATTCAGCTATGTAAATGAGTACCGGGTTCTACAATATACGGGGGGAGGGGGGTAATCTGCGATGGATAAGTGTCCTGTTCAGGGGGAGTCACTTCCGAAATCGGTGAAAAACACCGACCTTATGTGCCGCTTGGCTCGGAAAAGACTTTGTTTAACTAGAGGAAATACACAGTAGCAAATAATTACACTCAAAGTACCAAAATGCCATGTCCTTTTGAGCGCAGTACTTTTTCCTAACGAATACTCATGTTCTTTTTCTTAGGAATGGGACGTATCACTTTATTGGCAGCTCTCTCCTGTATTGTGGTGGCAAGAAGTTTAGCTTTGCCACTTGAAAGGCAGCATTCCCGTCAGCCATTGCCGACCAAGCTAACCCCAGTTTCGTCAGTAAACCAAATTCAAAGTTCTAGTAACCCATTATCGCTTTTCTCAAGTGAACGTGTTTTAGAACCCGTAACGGAATCTAGAAAAAGCTCTCCGTCACGCAACAGACACAATTTGATTGGCGTTACACCCAAGAACATCTTTTCACCGTCTGCAGCGAGCAACAGACCATATTTGAAAGAAGTTACCTCCACGAAGAACCCAAATACCGTTACAGTTCAAGGGCAGACCACTAGGTCACGCAACGACTATGATTTAAAAAGCGTTACACCGACAAAGAACCCCAAACCCTCTGGTATGGTGAAAAGGACTGGATCATGGCATCGTATGAAAGAAGAACTCGCAACTAACAACATCTTCAATAGCAAACCGGGATATCTACGTATACGAGGTGGCGTTCTGTCTTTCAGGTCGTCTAACAAGATAAGAGCAAGAAGCTTTTGTCCCCCAGGGGTATGGACATGTCTGAACAGGGCGAGAATGCTTAGAAGAAAGCCAAAAGGAAGACACGCTAAGGAATTCAAGAAAACCTAACCATTTCCGTCTGTGATGAAAATCTACTTTACTCACTGAAAGACACTCCTAATACTTAAAGGACGTGTTTTTAGATTAATATTAGAAGGAAGCCGGACAAAGACGGAAATGACACGAATTCTGTAATGGTACAGATCAACGTACGATAAAATGCTGGCTTTCCATGCTAAATTAAGGACATAGAACGTGTTTTTGCAAGAGAATGGAGGACAGTGCTATACTGTGCACACGGACGGAAGATTCTGAGAGTTACTCTTTTCAATGAATCTCTTTTTCTTTGCTTTAAAGAACAGATAAATCCTTCTATTTTAAAAAAGACAGGAATTGAATCTGACCATATAAATTTCTAGAAAGAAACGTTTACTCGGAAAAAAGCGACACTTTATATTTATTGTACCACATACCGCTGCGTAGAGTATTAAAATAACCCATATCTGGGTATGAACACGTGGTGTAGGACAGCAATAGGGGATGAAAAACGAGCTAACTTTGCTATTTATAATGTACGGCGAAATAAACAAATCTACAATTTACAATTGCTGCTACTACTTTTCTGTTGCAGTAGTTTGGTGCGGATACTAATGAGATTGGTAATCGACTCGGAAGTCTGATGGTAGCTCAAGAGAAATATACGCTACTAAACCGGTGGGGGATCCTATCGCGTTTGGGGATCCCACCGCGAAAATTTCTGCCCGAGATATTAGTAAAAGATCCAGTTTTCACAAACTGGTGCTGCTTAAGCGAGTAAAGAATTGTCTTCCTAGGAGAAAAAGTTCACTGAAAGTCTGCGGAATTTTTCAGATATGTCTAAAAGGATTTCAGAAAGCTCTTGATAGTGTTATTACATTTTTGGAAATGTTTGGAAGTATTCTGAAAATCTTAACAAGAGTAAACTGTCAATAAAATACCCTCAACCTGCCCTCCCAAAAAAGTCACTGAGCCTCAGAGGTCGTAAAAATGTGAATTCTGAATAAAAGTGATAACCATCCAACAGTAATTTACTGACAAAAACCAATAAGATTTTACTGAGGTGGTTACCCGGGTAATTCGGAAGGGCCACCAAAACACTCCGTTTTAACAGCAAGCTTATATGTCATAAGAGTGCGAAGGTAGCCATTATCTAGCAACTTGTAACCCATGTCGGTTGCGTACAGTATAGATAACGTTTACTAGTAGAAACCACGTGGTTATTTTAAAAAGTGCTACCCACGCCTCCGTGGTATTTTTAACGGAAGATTCAACTCCGAGGGCTGTGCGGCCGTTTATACCGCGACTCGCCAAAGTGTTATTAGCTGCCAAGGTATAATGCAGGTGTATGTATGAAGGCTTAATTAGCATCTCATTTCTCAAGGTTCTAGTAGTTTTGAACCTTGTTCACTTTTAGCATTTGTCAGTAATGACTTCTCACTTGCTTGTCAGTATCCACGGTTGTACAAATTGCATTAAAACCGGTAGCAAGTTTAAGCTAGTACCAGATACCATCCATATTGCAGGTCCTTTCCATATTTGGGGGAACAGGGTCAAATTTCTTTTCAAGTAATCCTAATTAATCCTTTTTCTGCATCAGATTTTATAAGGTATGTCTTATAGCTGTGATTGTAAATTGGACTGCTGCGGTTGGGTTGTCAACGTATTAAGAGGAAGACAGGTCGTTCAAGTTAGAATTTCACCTGCGCATAGTGTGTCAGTTCAAGCAACCTGGTAACTGATCTGATGAGTTTCTATTTTGGTTTATATAAAGAATCTGAATTACTCATGGAAAGTTTACTTGGTGAGGGGTTTGAAAATCGTATACTACACATAACAGCAATCATGTCACTATGAACTTATGATTAATGTTTGAATTATTCGAAAGTCGAAAATGTGACTGTGCAAACGCGAAAGTTGTGAATACCACGCATGGTATAATGCAACGAAAAACGAACGCCTTCTTTTTGAGTTTATACTTCTCGCCATGCGAGTCTCTCGCCCTTTCGACTTCTTTTTCGTGTCCTCGAGTTTGGTTTTCCTTTCCCGATATTCGGGAAGAGCGAGCGTTTCTTGAGTTCTTCCTCACCGTGTGATCCAGTTCTACAGACAGCAAAAGACTCCAATCGCACCCAGTCCTACTCGGTAGCAGGCGCAGACATCAAATTAGAGAAAGGACACCGACACGATTATAGACTCGCTGTCATTTTAAAAGAGATTGGATGTGTTTGTATCTGTTTCAGTTGTGAGACTGTAAGCCCTCACTCAAACATGGTCTTTACTTTTTCGATCTTATTTTCTTTTTACAAAACCGTCACACTAAAATCTACGGCTTTGCCCTTCGGAGCCGACACAAGCGAATAACCATCAATGCTTTTAAAAAACGACTGTGAATCCTGTCATGCTATGAAATATTGCGAAAATCTTGAATAGGATTGTTTGAATGAGTAGTATATTGTATACATATCTTTCTTTCTGACAACATTTGTATATAGTGGAGTTATAGTGTAACATTAGGAAAATTCAGAGTTTCGTCGGAACAATGGCTTACCAAAATACACTCTTTTTCTATACAAAGAACCTTTTTAAAAGAACATGAGGCTGCAAATGCCCGGCAAAATTTAAGACCATGCTAAAAACACACTAGAATACCGTATAAGATAGTGGAAATAATTTGGCTAATGTTCTTTCTGTCAGTGCAAAATCGCTTTTAATGTTGTGCATGTACAAGTTTGTTTTAAATTTTTTTTTATTTATTATTTGATATTAAGTTTTTGCCTGCAAGAGTAGCAGCTAATTCAATCAAACGCATTTGTGCTCCAGGCTGGCTTGTACGCAAAGAAATAACAACCAACACTAGTAGTTGTGTTTTTTTGGCTGAAATCTTCAAAATATTAAAGTACATTCAGCGTCAGCCCATGGCATAAATTTTTTCATAAAAACAAAAAAAACAGTGATGTAAGGTAAAGTTGAAAGAAACTTTTATAAAAAGCATACAAAGAATAAATCTCAGCTTAAACTTTAACAAACTAAATCTAAAGTGTGCATTGGAAGTCTGCGAATATACAAACTTATATGCAAATGACAGAGCTTCTCGACTTCATGTAAATGTTACCATCACAGAGAAAATGTTCTACACCATTTTTAAAAGTATTTGGAAAAGTCTCAGTAGAATATAGTTAATTTTTAACAATATTTCTTCGTTGGCCTTTGCTGACAAAGTTTACATCTATTGCTATGAAAGGAAAAAAAAATTAAAGAAAGATTGGGTTGGCCATAGTACAGGATAGTATATTTGGTGCAAAGGCGGGACGCTTAGAAAAGACCGAGGTAGCCTGGGGTGAGATTAGCTCAGTTCGATGTTCATGACATAACTTTTCTGTAGCTTGCTCGGCGTGGGACTTTCTTTTTCTAGACTAGAAATTTGATAAAGGCTATTTTGGTGAGTTTCAGTCAAAAAAATGGTCTACCAAACACTTCTTCAGCTAGAAAAAAACTCCGTGCCAGCGGCCTCGACACATTATTGACACTGTTTCAATGCATATATTTTCCTGCGTATTTTTCACTATCAGTTTAGTCGGATCAACATATTAGTCTAATCTTTTTATTGGCTAGGTCAGGTAGGTGGGCGTTAAACGTCTTTGGATCGTTCAAGATATTGCACAAGATATACAACAAAATATATTTCTAATGCATGCTTTTAACTATATTAATGTAGACAACCTTTTCTTTATTTTACTAATTTTTAAAATGTTAAAACAGGGAATTCTACCCACGGGTTTGGTTCTATTCAAGAGCAAACCTCTTTCGATCTTTGATATATTTTTAGGTGGATTGCTATTAACAGTAAGTTGGAAATGTTGGTCAGCGAAACACTTTACGACTACAGAAAACATTTGGTCTTTGTCTCAGCCAATATCGTCCCAGTGTTTCCGATTTACCAAATAGAAGTGATTCCTCTTCACAAGTTTTTAAATTTCACACCAATTCGTTTTGATGACTGCCTCGCAAAGACTTATTTAAAATAAAATTTCGGATGATGCAGATACTATATTTTTTGTGACGAAATCTCTACGTTTTGGGGGTAGTACTTTATGCGTCGAATAAGTCATAACTCAACTGTTTTATCAGGAAGCGTCTAGTTTTTAAGTGGATTGGTTTTAGAGGAAGAAAAGAAAGTTACTTTGTTATTGTATTCAAGTATTGACTTGTGAGTTTCTATGGCACTAGTGACGCTAGTCCTCAATGACAATAAGAGTGCAAACGCTAGTTTTAGCCAATCCTTTCGACTTTGAGCATTAAGGTATTTAAAAGTTGTAACTAAACTCAGTTTAAAATTGTAAAAATTGTTTTTCTCAAATGCCAGGTGGGTCTTGTAAAGCAATTTATCCAAGCCGCAGCAGCCGCGATGGCAAACAGTGTGCATCTTATCTGAACAAACAGGCGCTTACTGAAAGCTTTGCAATTCATGTGTGTTGGCTCGTAATCTTAATCAAAGTTATTTTTCTTATAACACCTTCCAGCAATCAATGAAAAACCAATTTCTTTTGTAAACATTCAGGATGGGTAACTAAAAAACGAATTACGCGAATTTAGTTACAGAAACGCGATCTGAATTATAATAAGGAAGAAAAATAGCAATAGTCATGTGATTGCAAATCCGACGAACCTTTACTAAGCTGGACTATTTCATAGTATATCACTCGACCTGATCACAAATAATTTGAAGTAAAAAACTAATATAAAAACGAGAAAATTTCTGAAAGTTCGTTTTCTGGGCCACTGCATCATAAATTATAAGAGCTGAACTTTCTCATTCCCTTATTAAAGAAACTTGCCATTCTTTTGTCTTAATGATAAAATGTATTTTTTGGTTTGATATCATCTTTTTTTGTTGATTGTGTAATTACCTTCCGGTGGAATCTTTTGTGGCATTGGTATTTAGAAGGAGCCGTCTGTCAGTGGCAAACCACCTTTGATGGGTGCCTTTTAGCACTCACAAGCCAGATATATATAAACTCTTCCTCTTTAACTCTATGCACACTCGAGAAACGAAATCACAACCGGTCAGGCAGCAATAAAGACGGCACCCAAGAAACCGCAAACTCTTTCAAGGTAACTAAACCTCATACTCGGCTTTTCATTCTAGCAGACGATACTCAGTCGGCAAAAATCCGTTTAGGGCAATCAGTAATTTGGGCATCAACCCCTTGTTAGCTTCATATTATTCATTTGGTTAAGTTGTTCGTAGTTGAATGGCCTAACTCGGTTTTCGAGTTCTCTTTCCTTAAATCTTCAGTTTAAGAGAAGAATTAAAGATAAGTGCTGTCATTTAGTGATTTACCGAAAAGCGACGATGCTTTTCACTGGTGAACTTTGCTTAAACTATGAAAAAATCGTACTTTTTTCAGTGTATACCAAAACGACTATAGCGTTATTCGCACAGACAATTTCTAAAACCTTTAGTATGGTAAGCATTTTGGGTTTAAGATCGGTTCAAAGGTACAAAATACACGGTTTGTTTTGCAAAAAAAGAGAGGTTGTTGCGATTTTTAAGAATTTCTGTTTTTACGCTATTGAGCTTTACGAAAAGAACGCGTTCAATCTTACCACACATTCAAACAGTATCAGAATTTCTAGTTTTGAACTTATCTAAAAAGATATCGAACTCTTTATCAAGAGTCACTAATCATGTTTAGAAAAAATTTGTTTCTCTTTTTTTCTCTTTAACAACCAAGTGATTAGTTATTGTAAACGAAACGAAAATGAGCGCACAGCGATTCCAAAATCTTTCTCTTAAAATATATCAGTCAAGTAATAAAAAGGAGCTTGAAGACTTTTTTATCGCCAAATTAAAAAATCACGGCCGGAAATTTTTATGCTGAAAATAGATTTTGTAGTGTTGGGAAAGCCATGAATGCATTGAAACAAAACCAGCTGTCGCCCGGGAAAAATTCGATAATAGTTTTTTTCTTTAATCTTGCTCGTTTATTAGCCGCTCCAAACAATTGTATGAAGTCGATGACTGAGTCAGAGATTTCGAAGAGCTTCAACGAAAAACTTGGTTCTATCCACTTATTTTTTTACCGACTCAATGAAAACACGTTCGTTTAAGATTTTCTGTTCAATTGTATTGTTTACTAAGAAGATGTTTTGCTGGTATTTTAGGGTTGGTAACATAATGCAACGAAATAGGTTGTACTCCAACTAAAATTCTGGGAGCAAAAGGCTTAACTGGCAAACCAGTTTTCGAGATTTTGAGGGCAAATAATTATAAATAGGTGAGCTTGTTATTAGCTTTTGAAAAGGACGAACAATTACCAAGTTCGAAAAAGACAAAAAGGCAACATCAATTTTAGCCATACACATCCGCTGTCATACAAAAAACTGTACTATTATGTAATTAGGACCATGTTAAGAAACTGCGCTGGGCCGGGCGAAGTAATCAACTAATATCTTCTATACTTCCGAGCTATAAGGCCGTTTTTACGACTTCGTGAAGGTTAATTAACGAGCGATGTCGCATAATTTTCTTCGCTCGTGTCTCAATTTATCATTTTTATTACTTATTAAAATCTTTGTTGCTGAGTTGAGTGATACATTCCTTTTGTGTTTTTGTTTATCGGGATGAACTAAATAGACAAGTTTACTCGAGCATTTGGATCTGTTGCAATGATTCCTTCAAGCTAGCTTAGCAACCGCGACCCTGTCTGTGACCGACCTCAGTATGGGGATTGGAAACAATTTTCATGATTATATGTACATTTAGAGAATCTCTAAAAAGTAAAACGTCTTGTACTTTGTACGCCCATGAATTCAACTGTGCTTCAGGAAACCTGAATTTTGAAACTGAGGAATGAGTTGCAACACACTGGCTTATTAGGAATCGTTAAATAAAATAGAAAACAGGTAAAAGCGTGTCAAAAACACAACATCAACATCATTCATATTTCAGTTGATACAGTAATTGACAATTTCTAACCAAGTGATATTGAAATTACAAAACGCTTAACTGGATAGTAATTTTTGTAACGCGTTTAATGGTGCAAGTATTAAAAAAGGCAGACTGACTTTTTAATAATTCGGTTTTAGAAAGCATGCGTCATTTTTGTTCTGTTTTTTTTTTTATTGATTTTAGACGCCTTTTCATCTCTAAAATGACGCACAGTTTTGCCCCAAATTAAGCATTCTCGTACCTCAATCTCAGAAAAACCGAACCCCCCCCCCTTCTGCCGTCCTACGGCTTCCCCTCCGACCCCACCCAAAAGAAACAGGCGGAAGAAACGCCTGCTAAACCCGTCTACTTTCGGACGTTTACGATGTGTGTTGGGTTTGTTTCTGTTTCTGATGTTTTTAAAAATGGCCTAGACTTGCGTTTTCGGACAATTTATAATGTCATTGTTTTTGTCGAGTGATTCCCAAATATTTTGAAGTTTTCAAACGATTTTAGAAAGTTGATGCTTTATAGAGCACGTTTCGATTATGCTTGTCCCGAGTGTAGTTGTAGAATGTTAAAAAAACGTTGTTCCTTTGAAAACCAAAAAATTTCTAAAACATTGCCATAAAAACATAAGGTTGTTATTTCAATTTTACTTGTTGCTGTTTAAACTTCATGACATTTCATACAAGCGCTAATTAAAAGCTTCAACTTAGCTCTCCTTGAATGATTAAGACGCGACGCTTTAGAATATTTCACACAAATTTGGACTTGTGCTATACTTTAATAACTGAACAAAGCTTCTAGTCGACTCATACGTCTTGCTCATCAATGTATGCGGTTTGAACAAAGCTCACTTTTGTTAAAAAGTATTCAGTTAATAAAAATGAGTAAGCAGCACGTGAACTGTAGGTTTGCAGCTTTGTAGCTACCGCGTTTCGTTTCTATACGAGACTTCTTCAGGATGTGTTTAAGACAGGGGCGTAGCCAGGATTTTCCCTTGGAGGGGGAGGGGGAGGGGGGGTTAGAGAAATGTTCACTTGGTACGTACCACTGAGCTTCTCTGGCTACGCCCCTGTAAGATTACAAACTAGTAACAACAAAACAACGTCCTTCGTTTTAGAACGCGACGAAAAGTGACGTTGTTCTTCAAATAAGCTGTGAAAGAAACTATATGTTATGTTTGTTTTAGAGGTTTATTGTTTATGCTAACCATAACGTATAACCTCCAAAAACATTTTACAAGTTTTAACTGTTTAAATGTTTTAACAAAACTGAGTAATTGAGCACACCATAGAATTTAGCTGTGTAAAACTCCAATGTGTTTCATCCATTTACAAGACTTCCTAATTCATTGTTCTTACCGACTGATATTTAGAAAAAGCGATTTGTATCGAGATCATAGTTTAGCCGACATCACATGCTTGGTTTTAAAAGCTACGGGAAGGGACAATGTTACTCAAACACGCAGTTTACAGGGAATATACGCTTTTTATATAAAAAAAACCACTAAATTTTGGTCGAGCCTCATTGTTTTTAAATTTTTTAGGGAAACTCAGCTTCCATTTTTCTTTAGCTGATTTTGTTTTTTAAGTACTCATAAGAAAAACAACAGTAAGAAATAACTCCTAAAGTATTGCAAATGCACCTTATTTGTGATCAAGAATCAAACCGAAAAATTTGATCGATCTCAACGTTTGGAGTATTTAAACCTTCGATAAAATCGAGTTTGAGGAAAGTAACAGAAATTTGTTAAAGAAAAAGTAAACTTCGTACTTGTTATTCCAAATCCCAAAAGCCTGGATCGTTGTTTTTTAAAAATTGTTCTTGAAAAAACGCGTGTAAGTTAGTTATAGATGTTGTTATTAGCCAAGTGCGAGATCTGTACCACAAGTTATGGACACCGTTTTTTCCCCTCTCCTTTTATGACCCAAGCGCGAAGCTCTGAATGATTTTAGTTTTAACACTTCTCCCTTTCTCCAGAATACGTGTTTTTAAAATTAGTAGACATTAACAGAGAGATATTTGGTAGAGTTAATGAGAGTTCCAAATAATGAAAACGCTTTGTTTTCTATCAGTTACAAACCAAATCTAGCTTTAGTTCAGCTTTAATTTTCCCTGATATATAAACTAAATGGACTGCTTGGAAACGAAACTTGTGCAATATAATCCGGCAAACCTCATTGTTCTGTTCCTTTTCTGAAAGAAGAAACTCATCAGCGTCTTTTAATAAATTGGAGTTCCAGTTTCGCTTGTGTTTAATAGACAACAAACCATTTTAGTTCACTGATTCATGAAACTTGTTCTTATATTATATTATATAACTTACACGGAGAAATTCAGCCCAGTTAGAGAGGATGAAAGTTCAGTACGGTCTCTTGAGGAAATGTTAATAAAAGTAAAAGTTAGTCTTTGTTTATACGGAGACTCTTTTTAGCCCGGGCTATGTTCCAAACTTGGGTAAAAGTTTCCTACCCGGTCAACTTGTACCGGACTGGAATTTTCATCCCAGTAAATCCATTTAACCGCAAGATGTCACTGTGCAAAGCCCGGGCTGAGCTACGCCATATAGTCGGGGGCGGGGGGGGGGGGGTAATTCACCCCCTCCCCATACATTGAAATTTCAGCCCGGTCTGAAATTCGCCAGGTAACCATTCCTTAGGGTTAACTATATCATTGTCTTTTGTTTTATGAAAATCCATAAGTATTAGTGTTACATGCGTCTCGATACGGTACATGTTTAATATTTTGTTAGCATTTCAAAAAACACAATGCAAAATATTTCCATGATTTTGGACAGAATACAAAACCAAAGTTCTTCGCTTATACTCAGCCACAGTGTAATCTTAAACTTTGGGCGTTTTCTAATATAAATAGGTTCTTATTTTATAAAAAAAAGTGTTAATTTAAACCGTGATTGAAGCCGAGGCACTTCTGTCAACCATGCAAGCGTTTTTATGATATTTTATTCTGTTGTTTCATTTTTGTACGTTGTGGAAACAATAAGCCTCTGATAACGTAGAACCTAGTTTTGACAAATGTTTTTTTCGATTAAACGTTTATCCAGAACTTTAGATCCGATTTTTAGTAAAGTGCTTTTAGTGGGTGCTGCCAATACTACACTAATTTGAGTTCTTTCGCGACAAACCACAGAAACCTCTTTCATAAAGAAGAGATTAAACGCACCTGATAGTATATTCGGGCTGATTAAGTTATCGATATATTCGCAAAAAGCAGCTTAGCATTAACCAATCATAATCGAAGGAATTGATTTCTTTAGAGTATACCCCTCACTATCCATGAAGAAAGCAATCAAACTGACCGCGAGCCGAGCTTTCACCTCCTATCGGTGCAGCTGTATCAAGTCGTTTTAGATTCGGCTCTAGCGCACACGTCAAACTCCCTCGCCTTTCTAATTATAAGATCTCCCAGAATGTTCTTTAAAACGTAAACGTTTTTACTCACCTTTAGACGAAACCATTCACTACGGCTGTGGAGTTTGGCCTTTCTGACACACTCATAAGGTAGTTTGTTTTTTTCTTTTTCGACACCTAACATAGAACGTATAGAATGTGTTTTGATGTTCAGTCAACGGAAGCATTTATAGTCTATTAAAGCTGGGTAGAAGTTAAAATGGACTAAACTAACACTTTCTAGGCTATGGATTATTTAAACATTATTTATGCCTATATTCATACTCGTGTTCTTGTCTGTTGCGTTTTCCTTGTTTTTTCTTTTTTTCTTTTTCTTTCTAAGCCGGTTTTCGTAGATGTTTTAGTAGCCTTTGTGATTTAGCCTTTCGACTTTGCATCGACCGTCCCAGTCCTTCCATTTGATCAAACGCCACAACCTTGCAACGTCACATTGTGTTTCTCTCCTCCCAGGTTTTCTTGAAAAACGCTGAAAGACAAGTTATTTGACAAACAGTTTTGCTTTAATTAAGTTGAAACTTAAGTCTACATTTTACACGACCAATGTCCGGAAGTCAGTTATATGTTCAGGCAAAAGTATGACTAAAAGAGGTTTAGGCAGAGTAAAGTTTCAACTTTAAACCATACAGTGTATGACAACAAAAAGTAAGAGCGTTTTTTTTCAAAACAAAAAAAAAGCAAACTGCATATTTAATATGTTTCTTGCAGTAAGCTTAAGTTTTTACTTTTGGATAGTTTTAAGAACATAGTTTCAAATGCTGAGAGTTAATCAGTTTCTCTGGTGGCGAAAATTATTTATAATTGATTTAGGAATGATAATCAATACACAACACACTTAAACTTGTCATTTAAAATATAGGACTATAGATACTATATATATGAGGCCATATCTAGCTACGCAGGAATATTAATTCAGTTTGAACTCTTCAACTTGGAACAAAATAATACATTTCTTAGCAAATACTTTAAAAATATGCAAAACTGTGAAAAGATTTTTTATTGTTGAGCTGCATCACAATTTTTTGAAGTCTTGTGTACCGCTTCACAGACGGCATACTTTTGCTGACTTTATCTGTCCTTCTTTTGAGATGATACCTATAGCCCCGGGAAGATTCATTTCTGTATTGAAACGTATGTGCGGTGAAAACTTGCAATTGTATTATTTAATTTCTAACAATAGGTGTGTTCCCAGTGAGAAAGGTAAAACAATTGACAATGCTTCTCCTGCTGTTTTAGTTTTTATTTTTAACACCGTCAAATTTTTGCAATTAACGACAACAAGTTGCCCTAAAGATGACTATAAACTACGTAATAGTCCGTCTGGAATTGGAAACTATGAATAACACGCTGATAGCTGTCTAATTTTATACATCATAATAATGTTTTGAGTGTTTTTTCGGTTTCCCCTGCTGAAGCTGGTAAGATTTAGATTAAAAAGTAGTTTGAGGCAAATAATAAAAAGAAGTTAATATAACATATTATGACACACTGTAAAAATTTTAAAGGGAGTTGGTATGTCATTGTGTATTAAACTTGTTCGGCTCGTATTTCTCACTGAAGTGATCAAGATAGCGCAGAAGGAATATTAAGGTAGCACTGCACATTCTTGGAATGGGCCAAAACACTGTAAGTCTGTTTTTAATACAGGTATAGGAAGAACTTCAAGACAATTTTTTTCAAAATCTCAAATTGTTGTCGAGATACCACGACTTTTTGTCGATACATTTTTCGCACGGAGTCTGGGCAGCGCAAAAGGCCGCAATTGCCCATAGACAGAAAACTTGGCAGAGCGATAGTGTTTTTAAAGAACATCAAAATCTATTTAAAAAATGAAATTTGTCACATTAACTTCTTTATTCATGCAATCAGTAAACCTAGTTATCGCCGATTGGAATTTGTATACAAACTGCGTTGATACATAAGGCAGAGAGTGAAAGTTTAAAGTAACTTCAGACCTATAATCTATATTGTATAAGATCAATAGTATAATAACAACGAGGCTCAAATTTGGCCCAAAATTTAGAACAGGCTAAAAACAATCGAGGTTGAGATTTAGAATCATAAGGGGAAAGCTTACTCTTCTTAATAAAATTCTATTATTTTCCCCCAAATTCGATTGTATTGAATGTTGATTACTCCAAATATTGAGATCGATCGAATTTCCTTTACAATTTATTCGGCTTGATGACCACAAGCTAGGTATATTTACAATATTTGAAGGGTTATTTCTTACTGTTGTTCTTACGTTCCCATGAGTACTTTAAAAAACAAGGACAGCTTAAGAAAAATGAAGATCGGCCATGTATAACTTACTGGTTCTTATAAAAAAAGCGTGTACTCTGGTTGCCAGAGGAATGACTTCGTCCCTCGTAACGGGCCTTATCTGTACTTCAAGCTTAAATTGTGCGGCAGAGTCAAGAACAGCTGCACAAACACAGACAACTTTTATATTATTCATCCGAGCTCAATTTCGTGCATTACAGCCTCATGAAAACAAACAATTTGATTTGCTAAGCATTTCTGCATTAAAACCAAACTCATCGTGACCATGCAGCCAGCATAGCGCCTTGGATTCATTGTTCAAAGAGAAAATAACAATTGTGTGTACGCCAACAAATTTTTCAAACTGTATGATAAACGTTTGATTGATAAAACAGGGCGCTTATCATAATATAGCCCTATTTATGTACAGGGTAGTTCGAAAGGGTGCGTTCGATTGACCCTATTCCGTCTATTGCGGAGTATAGGAGGAAAATTTCGAAATTCTCTTCTGATTCGCAGAGCAATCAATTATCTAGTTGAAGGTAACAGCTGGGGCGAGATATACAACTCAGTTGTGTTTTTGTTCTAGCTTTGCAGTAATTGTGGTCAATAAGTTTGAACAAAGTTTTTGTTCTTTTTATTCCTTTTGCGGAATAGAGTCAATCGAACGTACACTAAGTTTTACTATTAAAAAAACGGTTTATACATTTCAATATCTCACGTGTCAACGTACTGAGATACATATAAAATTGAAGTAAACGGCTAATAACCCCTAATGGTGTATAACTTCAAATTATTTTAAAATAAACCCTTCTTAAAAGCGTGTACCAATTTTTTAATTATAGAAAGCTGAGTTTGACCATTATGACAGTTTTACAAATTAAAATATTATACGGGCAACATATTTCTGACCGCGCTACATATAGTACTTAATGCTGTTCAATCTATCTCAAAAGAGATTGAACATTTACTGAAACGTCAAAGGACGAAAGTCCTTTTTTGCAACTCTCCCTGGTAAAATTTCTTTCGAAAAATATTAAGCTTTTCTTGTAAAAATGACATACCTTCCTGTTGGCTCTGTTCTCCTGCCCCTTAAAATTAACAACACTGATAGAACTCTCTTAACATATAATAAAATAAAAATTATGTTATACTAACCACCTTTTCTTATGGTTTTTCTCTATGTCCTTATTTAGTATCATGAATCGATGGCTTGTAACTGGCTTCGTGATTTTGGTATTTCTTTGCATTCAATCGGCGGCCGCACAGCTTAGACAAAAACGTGACGCCGATGAGTGCCCCCCTGGGATTTGGGGCTGTAAACGGGGTCTCAAGAGCTGGTTGGCCAAAGAGATGAGGAAAAAATCGGACAAGAAAGTGAAAGAAGACTGTCCGCCGGGAATATGGGGCTGTAAGAGGGATGTCCCCCCTGTCCAGGAAAGTCACTCAGACGAGGACTGCCCACCGGGCATTTGGGGTTGTAAACGCAATTCTATAATAAAAACAACTGAAGATGAAGATGAAAACTGCCCTCCGGGTATTTGGGGCTGCAAGAGAAGTCTGGGAAAACCCAACCACCATAAAATAAAACGAGAGGCAGTGTCTGTAAACAAGGTCGACCAAGACTGCCCGCCGGGAATATGGGGGTGCAAGAAAGATGGAATTGAAGAGAAAAAAGTAGACAACGATTGCCCGCCGGGAATTTGGGGATGTAAAAAGGATGAAATAGAGGAGAAAAAATTAGACGAGGAGTGCCCGCCAGGAATTTGGGGATGCAAAAAAGACGTGATTCAGAAAGAAGACGATTGCCCCCCTGGAATTTGGGGATGCAAAAGAAGTGGAACCCAAGCTGAAAAAGCGCCTCAAAACCAACACAAGAAGAACGAAATAAAATCTGGAAACAAAGACTGCCCACCAGGAATATGGGGATGTTAAATGGATTTAAAAGTACTTTTTAATTAAAACAATCAGCATAATGCAACAATGTCACCGACTTTAGTTCAACTTTCTTTTCTTCTTTAAGTTAGTTTGTTTATTTTAGCAACACGAGATATTTGAAGAACTCTGTTAACAAAGACCGCAAATCAGCTTGTAATATACAACTTCTCCTTATTTGAGCAGCAGGCTGGTTGTTGAAAAAAGTGTAAATTTAAGGAAATTATTTTCTGTATGTTGTTGTGTAAGGATTTTGAACAGGGATTTATGGTGCGTGCTGCGAAAAGCACATTACGACACTTTGGCCGGAAGCAGGTTTTGCAAGGCGTCTCCATCGAATTGTTAAACAATTAAAAACACTGTCGTCATACTTGATTTCCTCACATATAATACAAAGCAAATAGATAATGGGTGCGTTCCCTGTCAACCCAAGCAAGTTCCCGCGTGTATATTCAAGCGTATGGCCTCAGCTTTATTGGTCCTGGGTCCTTTTCCTTCTTAAATTTGGAATTGTTTGTCCATTTTGTTAGGTTTCAAAGCTACTTCAGTGTAGACGGTTTTAATACGCGGAATGGTTATGGTTTTCTCACATTCTGATAACTATTTTATCAAATTGATTTTGTGCAAACTGAAAGTAACTTAGTGTTTGAAAGTACAAAACAGAAGGATTGTGAGTTGACTTTTGAGTTAAACAATTGGAAATAATTGTTTTTTCATGCAAAGTCAAATCTGCTGTCATTACCCCTCATATCTTAGTTGCAAATCTTTTGCTGTCATTATCCCTCATGTCCTACAAATCATTTGCTATCTTTACCCATTTATATCTTACAAATCATTTGCTATCATTCCCTTTTTTATGTGAAAAACCATTGACTATCATTACCCATTTTATTTTGCAAATCATTTACTATCATTATCCGTTTATATCTTACAAACCGTTTGCTATCATTGCCTATACAATATGCATCTTGCAAATCATTTACTATCATTACTCATTTATATTTTGCAAGTCACTCAGAAATCTTGTTGTGTCGAGACCGAATACCTTACAGGTGCAACAATCACACAGACGGTTGAATTACAAGCGTTGTGTTGCCATTAGTAAAGCGTTGCATTGATCTCTGCTCCTTTATAAGATATATGCTCTGTTTGTTTCCCAATGCGCAGGCAAATCCCCTCATTAATGTGGCTACCAGTATTAATCTTGAAAGGGAGGGACGGGGGTGGGGTTGGGGGTAGAGATGCTGGGCATTTAACATTTCCATAGGTTTTTTTTTTCAAATCCTCAAGTTCCTTACTTTCAAATATGTGTAACACGTAATTTTATTTTTTATGGTAAAATCCATAAACTTTTTATATTATAAACTGAAGCTGTTGTAATAAATACATTGAAAACGCTAGACAAAAAACAAAGAACTGGAACATCGATGTTGATCACTAAAATCATGCAATGTCCTTAAGATGTTTCATGAAACAAAATAAGTCGCTAAACAAAACACGCAAAATGTTAAACAAGCTAAAGGATCATAAAGTTATCTGTTATTAACAATTAGACGCTTTTCTCAAACTGAGCAGCTTTGCGAGAAATGTGCTGGTAGAAATTAAGCCTTACTAAGTTACGTAATATCCCTCTCTCCCCACCCCTGCCTCTAATGCTTTCAGATCAGATTGCCCCACACTTCGGTACATTAGCCGAAGGAACCTAGAGACGACACAGTTGTTGAACTTGCTATTGTATCACGCGCGTGTATGGCTCGTGTGTGTGGCACATTTCATTGCACTGAAACCAAATGCGCTTCCGCGCTCTAATTACCCCGTTTAGTCACCTTAACTCAGGGTTGTATTTGGTTTTTAATTTTAAAACAAACGTTGAAATGGTATGCTCTTCTTCCGAGACGTTTTGTGAATAGCTAACGTTTGGAGTGATATAGCAGACTGCTTCGAAGAAGGGCTAACGTTCAAAACGTCAGCTATTTACCAAACCTTGCGGCGAAAAACACACCATATCAACCCTTGTCGATCAAGAGTCTGCTTTGACGATGGGCTAACGCTCAAAACGTCAGCTATACACCAAATCTTACGATGAAAAACATACAATATCAATCCTTGTTAATTAAGAGTCTGCTCTGACGAAGCGCTAGCGCTCGAAACGTCAGCTGTAAACCAAACCTCACGGGCGAAAAACATACCATATTATCCCTTGCGTTGTTGATCAAGAGTCTGCTCTGATGAAAGACTTACACTCGAAACGTCAGCTATACACCAACCTTACGGCGAAAATTATACCATATCAGGGTATGGTTTTTCGCCCGTCCGCTCATAAACAGAGTCTCAAATTATAAAAAGATTTTAGAAGATTTCTCATAAACAGGGTCCAAAAATCCCGCATTTTGTTGAAAAATGAGTTGAGTTTGAAACATAGTATCAATTTTCCATGAATTTCACGAGCTTTTTTCAAAAACAAGGTCAGGTTTTCAAGGTTCTGACGGCAACTTCTTCCCAAATTTAGGTCGAGTACTCCCCCCCCCCCTCCCCCGCCCCAGCGATATTTCAAAGCCGCAGCCAGCCGCCATTGTACTTTGACCCACCCGGCCGAGCGAGCGAGTTGGGCTTCGGTACGAACCAGAGGCCTGCAGCGGGGGAGGCCTGAGGCCGAGGCTATGAAGGACAGGTTCAAAGACAAGTGCAATGGCGGCTCGCGGCTGTTGACTTGCGGCTAGCGACAGGAATGGCTCCGACAGAAATGGCTCCGACCCCGACGCCATATTGAATTTGTAATTTGCATATGTTAATTGTTATGACGTTTCATGGGACATTAACTCGTTGCAAAGATCTTTTAGCTTCCGGTTTCG
>JAOBRG010372359.1:0-11726 GCA_027574985.1 Umimayanthus nakama
GGGGGGGTCTTGAAATACTCCTACCAGAGAAGAGGGGGGCCCTCAAAAATTGTTTCACTCTTCAGGGGGTCCCGAATTTTTGTTCCGAAAAATTTTATTTCTCCTCCACCCCCCCTCCAACTTAAATTCTGACTGGTCCCTTAACATGGTTAAACAAGCGGCGCAAGTTCTTCCAATTCAGATCACTTCATATCGTAAATAGACAAACTCATATTTCTAGGTCTTTACTAAAACCTAAACTGAAGTCAAGGTTATGACACGTGTCGTGTTTTTTGTCCTTACACAACATACACCTTATTACCCTCGAAACTCGTCACTGCAATATGTCCGTCCGTGGTCACCGTCACCCCTAGTAACTTGGGAAACTTCTCTGTATCGAGCTGAATGCTGCGTACCAACTCGCCATCTTTAGTGTAAATTAAGACTTGTCCTCGGAACCCATTGTGTGGATTCCGTGAAGAGACGACGACATGTTCACTTGCCTTGTGAAAGGCCATACCACCGTATGACACAACCCCTTGTACAGTGAATTGGTGAAGGTGGTATCCCTGTGCACTGAACACACGAACATATAATGTGGCAGAATCCAACACCATAACGCGGTCATTGTCAGCAGCGGTGATGTCTCGTGGCTCTTCCAATATTCCCTGTCCAAAGTTGCGAACAAACCGTCCATCAGTGTCGTACACCTCAACCTGATATCCATCATCACGCTCCATGAGTACAAACACTTGATGATGGTCGCTAACTGTCAATGAGCTGTTACCGAAATGTTTGAGGGATCCTTCTCTCAAAGGAAACTTGTGATGCAGTTTAGCTTGCTGGTCAAACACGTACACACCTGGGCACTTTAACGCGTCACTGTTCCACAAGCTGGCCAGTACGTACACGTTATCTTCCCCGTCTGTAGTTACTCTACGCGGTATAAACCCAACTTGTTCATCAGCATCGTCAATGGCAGGACGAAGAGAGTGTAAGAACTCCCCGCTCGTGTTGAACACTTTCACTTCATCACCACACACGTCTGCCACAATAAACTGACTTTGTGTGTTGGTAGCGATGTCCATTGGTCCCTTCAGTCTGTGCTCTTCTTCCCCCTCCTGGCCAAACGAACATACCACACAGAAGTGCTCCACGTTTATTTCGCGTAAGAGCTTAACAAGCCTTGTTTCACGCAAAGGATCGATTGTCCCTTTCCCGATATCTATACACGGCAAGGTGAAAGTGTCAAACCAGCTGTCACTGACCATTTTTGTGATAATATAGATCACATAATTAATATTGAGGACATCAGCAATAACTTCGCCGCGTTCAATCCTGTTAAATCGAGATTTAAATCCTTTCGCAAGTTCAACCTTAAAGCTATTCTTAACTGCCGGTATGCTGTGCAACTCATCAAGGCACACTCTACACAGTTCCAAAGCGGTGGCGGGATTGTCAACTTGCTCCAATAGTGTTGCCATCACACGAATTGTCATCGCCTGAATGCGATCAGACGTTTTTAGAGCTTCGTTGCTGAAGGCTTCTGTAGCTTTCCTTCGCGCGTCCATGAACCTCAGCTTACTATCAGCAAGAGCTTGTCTAGCCGGCTCGTCCAACTGTACTAGATCCATTTTTTTCAGTCCTTCTGCAAGAGAACTTGCGTTCACTGATGGCTTTAATCCGCCATTTGATGATCGCAAACTGACCACTAGTCGCTCCTTCTCTGTTCTCGTTGCCGCTCGTGCGTTTACTGTAGCGAGCTCCCCAAATGTAGTCTGGTCAAACAATTGGTACAAGAGCCGAAGCCCTTCCTTTAAGAAGCTCACACTCGCTAAAAGATCCTTTCTCGCTAAACCATCGAGCGTGGACTTGATATCGTTGATTTCACGCACGATCAGGTTCCTGAATTGTTGATCGGTAACATCGCCATCCTTCAGCTTTTCAGCCGCCAAATCTCTTCCTTTATTCACGAGAAGACCGATAGTGGCTTTAAAAACGGCTGTTGTAATAGAAGTCATGTTCCAGTTTGATGTTGGTCTAATTTTCGCTCAAGTTTTCAAGCGTTGTTATATTGCTGTGGCGTAAGTTAAAATAAACCATGTCCAGGAATTTACAACGTTATCACATTCCAAGCTAATGAACCATACATCCTTAACGGGCACTTTTCAAATTCAACTTTACTTAGCCAATATTTACAAGTATACAATGCATAAATTTTTCTAAAATACAAACATTCACTAAAGCAAGGAAGCTTATAGAGAAGCCAACGGCTAATAAAAAGCCAAGCTCCCTAAAGAACAATATTTTGCAAATTCTGGGCGTATATTTCTATCTTTTTAGACATACAGCTATTTCAAAAAGAGTTGTCATAGTAAATAGTCGATACTGAAACCGAAAGGAACTGTGTTGTTCAAGCAACACAAATAATTACTGTCATAGCTTTAAAAATTTCAAAATGTAGATTGCTGATTCATCATAATGTCACGGCCATACAGTAACAACCTTCACGGGTGCATCATCACTCATTATGAGAGTACCCAAAGATCCCTTCGGTTCCAGTATCGACTATTGACTATGACAACCTTTTTAAAAATAACTGTATACATACTGCAATGCTTTCGAGTGGGATACCGTGAATATACCACGCATTTCTTGTATTTTCCGGATACACACGAACCTTGTGTGACAAGTCTTGTAGTTCCCTAATGCCACGAACAGAATAAGAGAGTGTAGTTCTTACTAGAATTTCTGTGAATGTTATGTTCAAGGAGGCAGTCTATTGTGGGTGGACAAGTACAAGCCTCGCTCCTGTAGACAAATCATCGGGCAGCAGGGCGAGAAGAGTAACATGAACAAGCTGAAGAAGTGGTTGCACGACTGGCATGACAACAGGCAAAAGCCCAAACCGAAAGGTAAATACAGGGCTGCCACGGTCCTTGAAAATCCTCAAAAGTCCTGAAATTGGCAAAAAAAAAAGTTCCAGGCCCTGGAAAGTCCTTGAATTTGGGGTGCAGTCCTTGAAAATCCCGAAATGAGCAAACTTTTTCACCTTTAACTGCAAAAAACAAACGAAATTGTCATAATCGGACGTTAGGCTTTTGATATAACCATGTTTGAAAACAATAACCGAGGCTGAATTGTTCGCAAAGGCAAATCTTGTAAAGGCCATTGCTGAAGTAGTATACAGAAGAAGAACATTTTTTGACGTAGTGTATTTTGTTTGGTTCAAAATGTCCTTGAATTTGCTCGAAAAATTCCTGGAAAGTCCTGGAAAAGTCCTTGAATTTCACATCCAGTTAAGAGTGGCAACCCTGTAAATAGAGCTTACAAATCAAATATAAGTATTCACTGACAAGGTATCATCTGAGATACTTTACAACACTTTTTATCACATTTTTAACCACTGTATATTTAACAATTATTCCACGAGCTCGAGTCGTACATGAACTGACAGCTAGCGAGGCGCGGAGCGCCGAATTGGCTATCAACTCATTACGACGACAGCATGTGAAAAAATTGTTTTATTATATACAAATCATCAATCAACATTCTTTTCAATAGTCGAATTATATTTAATTCCGTCAAGTTTATTTGTGAGCTGTGTTCATGTTTGAGTTCGTTAAACAAATACCGTTTCAATGTTTCAATGTTTGTTTCAAATTTATAATTACTTGAAATATTTCTTCATTTCCTCAAACGTACCGATAAATCCTGACTCCTTTTTTGTTTGCTTCTTTGGTGTTTTCTGGCGTGGCTGTTTTGAGTAAAGCCACAATTTTTTCCTTTGTCGGCTCGGCAAGCCTCGCCGCCATCTTGAATTTCGCTACACATAGGAAATGAGCTGAGATCCTAGTTGTGCAGGAGCCAATAAGAGAGCTCCGTTGCCGTTATCTAGTGACTTGTGTATATAATAAGTGCTTGTTAGCACTCTGTGGCCAAACCTTACTGGTCATCCCTTCACTTAAAAGTTCATTTGCCGCTAGCTACCTGATTACACACGACCAGATCCCATCTGGCTTTGCAGCTCAGTTGATAGGGCAACGGTGATCTCAAATAACCTTACTAAACTTAAAAAGGCTAAAATTGTTAAAAGTTTTTAAAATTCAAAAACGTTTTTGACACTGAGTTAGTGTCGCAAACGTTTATGATTTTTTAAAACTTTTAACAATTTTAGCCTTTTAAAGTACATATAACAATGATGGTCTACTTTGGAGGTCATAGGTTCGAACACCACCAGGCCGGGGCCAGAGGCGTTTTCTCTTCTCTGTATGGACCGCTTTCCTTTCTAGGGCATTCACTCAGGAGGTATCATTAAATTTAAACAGCGTTCCATATTACCTCATTTGAACCACTACCTAGTATATATTTGGATTTATTAGTCACTAGTTAACGGTAACGGAGTTTTCTGATTGGCTCCTGCACAACTTGGATCTCAGCTCATATCCCATATGTAGCGAAATTCAAGATGGCGGCGAGGCTTGCTAAGCCGACAAAGGAAGAATAGGTGGCTTTACTCAAAAAGCCACGCCAGAAAACACCAAAAAAGCAAACAAGCAGAGATTCTTATCGGTACATTTACGGAAATGAAGAATTATTTCAAGTAATTGTAAATTTGAAACTAACATTGAAACATTCATACAAATCTCCGGTGTTTGTTTAACGAACTCAAACATGAATACAACTCACAAATAAATTTGCCGGAATAAAATATCATTCGACTATTGAAAAGAATGTTGATTGATGATTTGTATATAATAAAACAATTAATCCACTCGCTCTCGTCGTAAAGAGTCGATAGCCAACTCGGCGCTCCGCGCCTCGTTGGCTATCAGCTCATATATATCCAGAGATGAGGCTAATTTTTTTTGCAGTGTTTTAAATGAGTCAAAAGAGAATCAACGCCAGCTCATTTAAATGCGTTGTTTGTACGTAGGTGGGTTTTTCAACAAGGACCCTGATGGTGTGTCATTCAAAGCTGCACTTTTGTCTGGTGCTCCTGGGGTTGGTAAGACGACAACTTCAACACTGGTTTGCCAGGAACTGGGTTTAAGCTATGTGGAAATGAATGCCAGTGATCAGAGAAGCAAGAAAATGTTGGAACATGGTCTGGTTAGTTCTACAAGCAACAAAACAATGGATGAATACGGAAAAGGTTTGTAGGACTATCTACAGAGCTTCGTTTACGAAGACATAAAGTATTGATCAATTCGAAAAATAAATACCCCCCCGTGCCACCCTCGGGCATTTGAACTTTTGATTTCGCTGTTAGGGTCAAATTCCCCACCCCTGCCATGAGACAAGTGGAAGGATTTGTGCCCCCATTCATAAATTCCAGAGTGGATGAGTTATTCACAACTCTGTGTATTGTCGGAGATGCAGATCTCGCCGGTATTTGTGAATATTTAACATCAAGACGAGGCTCGTGCTGTAAAGACGAGTCTATAGTCATTGTAATCAGCGACAGCCAGGAATACGAAACTGGTCTATTGTGAGTCTGAAATTGTTCCTCGTTGTACTGCACCGAATTCATAGAGCCTGGAGCAAGCATGGAGTCGTGGTATTGTAGGACAGGACAGAAGACTATTTCAATCAAATATTCTTTTGTCATGTCCTACAATGCCTCGACTCCATGTTCGCTCAAGGCTTTATGAATTCGGTGTATTTGTGCTATAAAATAACGATTTTGTCATCTGTCCAGGCCGAGCGGCTGACGGGAAGCATCACGTGCTCATCATGGACGAGGTTGACGGGATGGCGGGCAATGAGGACAGGGGCGGAGTGCAGGTAACAACAACAACAACAACAACAACAACAAAAAAAAAAAAAAAATAGTAATAGTGATAATATTAATAATAATAATAATGATAATATAGATAGTAATTTAAATAATAATAATAATAACAATAGTAATAATAATGATATTGATAACAATAATGAAAATGATATAATAACAATCTATCTATTATTGTGCCGACATTGTCAAGCGCACCACCAATATCTTCCAATACCGACAATACAATAATGATAACAATAGTAATAATATAAGTAATAAGTAATACTCATAGTTAAGCGATATTAAATGTTAAATTGTGCTAATGGTTTGCTTTTCAAAAGTTAAAATGCAAAGGTTTCGGTATAACGTCATCTTCAGGTGTTCGGTAGTGGTGCCTTCGTGTTCATTCTGGTAAATAACGGAAGTTTCACACAAATATTAAAACTAGCTTGGCAGCTGCACGTGCCGTGGTAAATAACATGCGACGTATGGTTGTTTATGTCATTTTTTTTAAAAGAGACTTCTTTTTTTTGTTTTCCATATAACTTTGAACTTAAATTGGCCTCTTGGTAAAAGATTGAAGAGATTTCAGAAAGTTGCGGGTCTGTTTCTCTTGGCTAGGAAGAAAGGGAGATCAATGTAAACTTCTTTGCGGTCATCCAATCATTGTGTAGAGAGCAAGGTTTCTTGATACTGCTCGGCCTTGGGGAATTCAATAATTTGGATAGTTAGCAATTTTCCCCCGAAGTGGAGGTGACAGGAGGTGGATATTTATCAAGCCGCGAAGCATCGAGACTAGTATCCACTGCTGTTCACCAACATTGAGGGGGAACATGTTTTAATACTTGCCCAATCAGTGAACGGATTTAAAGAATTTAAGTTAAAATGCTCTAAATAGTGAAAAATGCCTCGTATCTGAAAAAGCGCGCGTACCGTCACGCTTGAATGCTAAAAAGTAGACAGCGGTGGATATGTACTTTTTATTGTCCAATTAGAGCGCGCGTAAAGTACTTGTTTGGCAAATACTAAAGCCAAATAAAACAATTTAGTTGGTTAGCCTCCTAAAGGACGGCTCAGGTGCGAATTGCAAGGTCCCTCACCGTGCTCATGAACGAACTATAGCTGTAGGCTCGATACCATCGGACTGGAAACACGCTGTTGTAACACCTGTATATATGTGTATCTGACATCTAAGACGGATCCAACTATATACAGACCAATTAAGAAGGTTTATACATATCTACAGCAATACAACCTTCTGTTTATCTACCAGTCCGACTTTCGCAGCCTACACTCCACTAGCACGTGCCATAGTCGGACAAGGCGCCTAGACGTGTAAACTTTATTTAAGGAACCTAGCATTTTACGGTTAAAACCTGATTAACTTGTGGTCCTCCTAGGTTATCATAGCAACTAATTACAGCTACATTGTCGAACATTACTCTGTCTTTTACTTGTCATTTTACACAGCTATATTTACTTACCACCGTACTCACCTTTTAAAGGAACTGATCGCCATGATCAAGAACTCCAAGATTCCCATCATCTGTATGTGTAACGACAGGAACCACCCCAAGATACGCAGCCTCGCGAATTACTGCTTCGATTTACGGTTTCAAAAGCCCAGGGTGGAGCAGGTTAAGGTGAGAGCTAGGATTTTTCCGCTTATTGAGAACAACTTCACCTGTGACTGCAGGGTCGCCAGGTTCAGTGAAAAGTCAAGGAAATTTATATCATTTTGGATATTACTGAGCACCAAGTCACAAGAACAACGAAATGAAGTTGAGAACGAGGAAAAATATTGAACATGTAAACAAAAAACTATAAAAAAATACGTGAAATATGTTTTGTTTTCTGTACAAATTGCCATATTTAAGGTCAGTGAAATTTTGCGCTAGGTCAGGGAAAAGTCAGGGAATTTTTTTCATTCTGGTGTGTGGCAACCCTGGTCTGTATTGACTGTGATTCAGGACTCCATAATAGATAATGGTGGTGATGATGATAATGATTATTTAAGCACAACTCTACATGTGATTTCAGGGCGCCATGATGTCCATAGCTTTCAAAGAAGGCCTCAAAATCCCACCACAGGCTATGGAACAAGTGATCGTGGGTGCCAACCAGGACCTCCGACAGGTCAGCTGACAGCATGCCCAGCCAACCAAAGCTGTTGTTGTATGGTAGCCCTTAGAGCCCCTCAGATTTTACGACTAACGAGTTCGACTTTTTAGAACGAACAAATTTTTTACAGGAATTTTCAAAAATGTTGTTTGGCAGAATCCTTAGGCTGTTGTAGTTTTGTGGGAGAATTGCTGAAAATCGCGTAGTCAATCGCTAAGAATTCGCACTCATTGTCAAACTCGTACTCGTAGTCATATCTTTTGGCCGTCCTATTTTGGAACCTAACCGGGGTCAGAGATTTTTTCTTTTCTCCGTGTTGGACCCATTTCCTAGATCTTTTCGCGGTGCCCAATATCCTTAATTTGGGCTAAATTTTTCATCAATTATTATTTTAATATAGTCATTTATTAAAAAAATTGTGCAAATAAATGCTGTTGCTGTGGCTAGGTGCTGTA
The DNA here is from genome assembly GCA_027574985.1 of Umimayanthus nakama. Classification (NCBI taxonomy): domain Eukaryota; kingdom Metazoa; phylum Cnidaria; class Anthozoa; order Zoantharia; family Parazoanthidae; genus Umimayanthus; species Umimayanthus nakama. The sequence goes on from JAOBRG010372359.1 coordinate 8,332, forward strand.
CAACTTGTCCATGTGGACCGCCAAAGAGAAGTCCATGACCTACGATCAAGCCAAAGCCGATGCGAGCAGTGCCAAGAAGGACATCAAACTGGTACGTCTGTCTTGAAATATATGTAGTTGACCACAGGCACCTCAAGCCGAGGGCTAAATCACTTTTGATTAGTACGTTGTGAACTGGCCTCCCCCGGGCAAGCCCCGGTCTTTTAATGCATGATCAATCCCCGCGGACCGGGCATTTAGCAGTTAATAGTTTCCATCCCCCCTTTCCCTTCCCCCAGCGTTTGCAAACAACAAAATAAACTTGCTTCGTAACACCGTGTCGTCATTTCCGAAGGCGCTCGGAAGTTTCAAACTAAAACTATGTAAACTTAAATGTAAATTTGGACCTATGAAGGCACTAAACCATTTGCTTTGTCTTTGTTCGGTCGGAGAGTTTTATTTTGTGACCTGTTATGTGCAATTAATTGTGCTGAAACAGCCGGGTGTGTTCACTAAAATGGCAACCAATATATTTGGTTTGATGGATTGGAGGGGTTTGCATTTGGTCATCATAATAAGAATAAGTGGAGAAACAATTGCCAAAGAAAAATGCCCGCAGGGCCGGCATTTATCCATTTTTTTTCAAATCCCCGGGGTTTCCTCGAGGAAGAGGACTCTCGCGCATTGGCAGCTGAAATAAAAAGCTAAAACGAAGCGAACTGGTTTTTAACGTCAAACGAGACTGGCTGGAAGTGTTTGAAATCGTGATCTAATGACTTGGACATGTTGTTTAGTTTCCTAAGTTGTCAGTTCAGTCAGTGTGAAAGACAACACCAGGTAACCCGTAACTTGTTTCAGGGTCCGTTTGACATCATCAAGAGACTGCTGACCAACGAGGGCTCACGGTTGTCTCTGGTGGAGAGATCAGATTTGTTTTTTCACGACTATTCATTTGTTCCCTTGTTCGTGCAAGAGAATTATCTCAACATGAAACCTTACAAGGCTGGGTAAGTACAGGGCGTGAGCAAGTACCAGTGGAGAAACAATAATAATAATAATAATAATGATAATGATAATAGTAATAGTTATAGTAATATAAACACTTAGAATAAGAATATAGTTAATAATAATAACTATAATAATAATGATAATAATAATGATAGTAATAGTAATATAAACAAGAATAAAAGAGTATATATAATGATAATAATAATAAATTTAACATAATAATCTTTTCTTCTTTCCCGTCATTCAAACGGAAATTAACTGAGTTTCTGTTGACCCGATAACTACAGAATTTTTCTCTCTTGTCCGTCTTTTACATCTAGCCAGTCCGTTAAAGTTTCTACTGAAGCAAAACCAATCAATTTTAATTTAACGAGGGGACCTCTTTCATACAAGCCCCTGAGGTCCCCTTGCCACTTTTTCCTTTTTTCTTCGTATCTCATTCATTGTATGTCGTGGCGAATGGAATAAACAAACAGATAATAATAGTAAAAATAAACATAGTTTTAGTGATAAAATATATAATAACAATAACGATATTAACAATAACAAAAGTGATAATGATAATAATAACAACATTGATAAATATAGTAATAATAATAAAATGAATAACAGTAATAGCATTAAAAATATTAATTATAAAAATAACGTAATAACAATAAAAACAGCAGCGATAAGAGTAGTAAGACCTGAAATAAGGATTCACAAAACATCAACAGCAACATACTGTATTGTATTTTGTTGTAATGAAAAGTTCTGTCCCGCAGTGCGTTGCACAGCACTGTATCTGTGTTTGTGACAAAAACATCAGCTTTCTTTTTTTCTCAGCGGAGACCTCAAGAAAACGCTTGAACTTGTCAGCCAAACTGCAGACTCGCTGTGCGATGGTGACTTGGTTGAGAAGAGGATCCGGTCAAGCCAGAGTTGGAACTTGCTACCTATGCAGGTCGGCATGAGTCCGGCTTTTATTGCACCTTTCTTTGCCTTTTCGTGTTTATACTCTCTGTGTTATTTTTTGATTAACTCCTTGTCCCTTTTGTGTTTCTTGTCTACGAAAGTGTGAACATCTAAGGCTAAGAACGGATTCGGCGCACACAAAATGATACACATGTATAACTGTTCGTTACCCGTCCCAATCTTTCATCAATATGATATACTCGTGAAACTACCGTAACAAATTCGCATCCAGAACCAGTCTTTGTCCATGCAATATATTCGTGTAACTAGCAGTTCTTAGCCCGGTCTAATATTTCGCTTACGAACGAAAGATTCGTGTAACTAACAGCTCATAGCCTGCGATCTAATCTGGAATCCAGTAGATATATTCTTGTAACTAACAGTTCATAACGCGACCTAATCTTTTTTTCAGGCGATGTATTCCTGCGTCATCCCCTCAGTGAGTATGATGGGTGGCATGGGTGCAAAGATCGACTTCCCTCAGTGGCTTGGCAAGAACTCTCGTTTTGGCAAGTTTGACAGAATATTGCAGGAGCTACAGACCCACATGAGGCTTAGGTAACAACTGGCATCGTTTGTACGACTGACCCATGGCTAATGAAAAACTGGTTAGGGCCGGCTTCACCCCCCCTCAACTGTTTACTTTGGAAATGCTTGTCGTCCTGTGAAATAATTCAAGTTAACCTTGTGACTCTCGCGGATGTTTTAATTTAAAAGTAATCTATCCTCAGAGTCCGCAGGGCGGGAGGTGATGGGATGTTTCAGGTCCCCCCCCCTTTTTTTTGAAAATTATTTTGAAATTTTTTAAATGATTTACTGAGGAAAAGGTGTTTCAGCCACTCTCCCAAACACTTTGAATCACTAGTCGGCCCCCTCCCCCCAGTTTCAAAGTTGCTCCGCGGTCACTGATCCTGGTCTTTATTTGTTTTGTCTCTCCCTTCTCGAAGTTATGTAAATTTAATAGTAAACTTACTTTTTGCTTAGTATTGTGATATCTGTACGTAACACTCAATAAGTACATTTGTTAAATTCCGCACCTCCAAATGTCTGGGCCTTGTCTAGATGGCTGGGCATTTTGTTCTTAGTATTTATCGTTTCTCACGGTCAAAGTTTGAAGTTTGTTTGCAGGTAGAAAATGTTTGATTAGTTTCCTTGTTTTATGCAAGAACTGTTGATGCATTCCTGATTGAACAGAAGTTGCAATTTACGTAGGAAGACCTGATTGAAGAAAAATCAGGTCTTAAATATTTTTACTTTGTGTCGTAAAAGGCGTAAAATTTTTGGAGTTTCTTACTGTAAGAACTTGTCTTGAACATATCAGGGCCGTAGCCAGACTCGGAGTTGAAGTGGGGGGGGGGGCAGCATTTACCTTCCTTAGCTGGCGCCATTACCTGTAGACAGCATTGCCTGAAAAATGCATTACCCATATAATTAAATTCTGGTTCAAAATTTAG
>JAOBRG010372370.1:0-11725 GCA_027574985.1 Umimayanthus nakama
ACCCGAATAACGACCCTAATGGGGCTTAATGGCCGGCCTTAGCTGCTGACAGCATTACACGCATAAACACACTTCTAAAATTAACTGTGTGAGCTTATGGCCGTCTTTGAAATGCGACGAAATTTCCGGAGTTGTTTTAAAATTGATACAAAAGTTACTCGCCCAGAATTAACTACGAATATGGATAAACTGCATGAATTTTGTTCCGCCTTGCCCACACCTTCTGTGAAGGCGGGAAACAAGATTCGATTGCAGTTCATAGCGCAACTGTCTATATCTTTTAAGTATAAAGTGGTAAGAGTTGTCAAATGGTATTTCGCTTTGGTAGCTTTAGAAACGACACAAAAACATTTCTTACTAATCAAAAAACTTTCTTCTGTATAAAATAAGAAGCATGTGTACGGTTTAAAGTGCGGCTAAAGAAATTGGCCTTCGCCGGAGAAGGGCGCTGCACATTTTCTCACGTACTCACCGTCTTTCAAAAATGTAGGAAGTAGTTCTCGCGTTTCCTTTAAACATTGCCGTATTCTTTCAGCTGGTAATATAACTATATGCTCAAATAATTTTAACACAACAAAACTTTGATTCGGCAAACGATACCTGTGGTCAAAAATTGTATCTGAGGACGCTCATAACATAGTTCAAAATTCGTGAAAAAGCACATATTTAAATCTGGCAAAACTGGTTAAATAATTTTTAGCGATGGAATGTTTGTTATTCTTTTTTTCTGATCCGTGTGGTCCCAACGCAATAGAAATTGACAAACAAGAGCGTTGTTATTTTGTTATTTCAACCACTAATATCCCGCAAAACCCATTTCATAAAACGGAAACATTTTATCAAGACGTTTTGACGTTTGAAGAAAAAATGGCAAGAATTCATGTGTTTGCTTCCGAATCAGTAATGTTCATGTACCACATCAAAGCAAAGTCGAAACAATAGCATGGCGCTCGAACATAAGATCCATTTTATAATCTGTCGTTATTGCAATGTTGAAAGCTAGGTTCTAACGGAAGAACTTGTTATGTCAAAATGATTAAAGTAAAGAGGTGGTTGGAATATTTTACGTTAGAAAAACACTCCCTCGGTGTTCCGCTCTAATCTGGAACATTTGTCATGTTTAATTGCAGTTCGGTTGAGGGTCAGTTGATATCACTTAAATCATAACCTCAATCTCGTTATGTTGCTTCTAATTATAGATTATTTCGTATTGAACTGATTTTGCTAAGGGAGGCAATCAAAACTGCACATGCCTACAAAAGTGCCCATTGTGTTTTTCCTGGGGGTTGGGGAGAGGGGGCAAGGGAAGGAGGTGGAAGGGTGTAATACCTGCCGCCAGCTATCTGCTCCGCTGAAGAAAAACTAAATACTTAAAGAAATCAGTATTCTCTCCCAAACTATACAATAAGACTTTAAACTAATTGCATTGTTCATTTTGTTGTGTACAGTTTTTCCATTTTCTGCCGCGTAAAAATTGCCATCATGGCCACCCAGCAAGCACAAAAATTGGGCGGGGGCGTGGGGTTGGGGTGGCTGAGAGGGAGGGGGAGGCGAGAGGGTAGTTTGGTGTGCCTGCTTCGCCCTTGGGTCTGTGTCTCGGGCGATGGTTTTGTACTATGACTAATACGAAAATCACTCTTTCATCCTGCTTAGCTATATTTAAGGGAAGGATTGAGTTTTTATAAAACGCAAACCAGAGAAATACCAAGAGAAGCTTGATTAATATAACATTTGATACAGGAAAACGTTTGTTGCTGAAGATTGCTTTTTTAGACCGGTGGTTTCAGTGTCGGGTTTTCGTAGGTGAGGTTCCGGTACTGAACAGTAACAGCAGAAAAAGGGTGACCCCACCAGGATTATAGAGGAGAAACGACGAGTACCAGTTGGAAACTGTGCAACTATTAAACAGCAACTTCTCAAATTAAGCTAATGTAGATGGCCAATACACATAGATATCGTTCGCAGTTACCAAATCCGGATGCTACCAAATCAAGCAACAATTGCTGTGCTTAGTTTTCACAAATTTTCAAACTTTTTAAATTTGATTTAAAAGCTTTTAATTCGTCTAGCTAATTTCAAAAAAGATTTGGCAGAAGTTATACAATTATCTTTGCACTGAAGATTCCGGCTCTGAAGATATCTTTTTGAAATCCTCAGGCGTTGTGAACGTGCTGTGTTACATAGATGACGAGACGTTTCGGATTATTGTTCTAGTAATCTAAAGCAGCCAAATATTCTAGGTCTTTTTAGGAACATGCACTCACTCAGTATTTGTTTTAATCTTTCAACTAAATACTAATACTAATAATAAACAAATTTTAAACGAGGGATACTTAATAACAGTTCAATACAAAGGGCATTTTTTCAAGGTCAAAACATGCACAGCTTTGTCTGAAACTCACAATCCTTTAGAAGTGGTACAATTTTTCTCAGCCATATATTTTGTGATAATACAATACAATACAATACTTTATTAATCCGTTCCTACTAGGTTTTTCAGGATTAATCTTAAGGCAATTGCGCACTCCTTGGTTTTTGTTGCTCAGTCTCTGAGTAAGCAACTTTATATTACGGAAATGGAGCAGTTCTATAACCGTTAAGGCAAAGCACGGTTTTATACGCATACGGGCACGTTGTCCTTCAATACGAACCTCTGCTTATTAGGTGAAGGGTTTTTTTTTAAAAAAAGGAAGTTTTGCAACGAGTACGTTACATGATGCAATGAAACTAATCTTATGTCGCTGCTTTCTCTTCCCCAATCCTTATCAGTTCCCCATTCCGGTCCTCACTCCTGTCGCTTTTGTAGAGACTGCGGTGAGCACAATCTGCGTACGCAGGTATTTGTGTAGTGGTGGGTACGGTGAGAACAAGTGAATCAAAATTACTTTCCTTCAGTCTCACACCAAAATGAGATGCGCATGTGCATACCAAAATAAAGGTTGGCATGTACTGTTTCGTATGTGCATTCACATCTTATTTTGTTCTGCGCAGGCGAACGAGTTCTCAAGTTTGGTTCTGGCCAGAATGGCCCTACCAATGGACCAGAGCCGCTCAAGTTCTCCCGCTCCGGTCAAACAAAAGCGCTGGAAGTTAGAATGTTCTGGCGGGAAAATTGGCGCGACTTCCATTATTTTGTTTTGCAGCCAGAGGGGAGCGCGCAAGAGTTTCCGCAAACTTGTCTTTGATTATCCACGTATGACGGCCTCTACCCTTTCATTTGAACCGACCAGAAACAGTTCATTTTGGCCAGCCAGACCGATAAAATTGAAAGCACTCGGTCAAAAGCTGAATATCTACAAATACATTGAGGAATTTTATTACCAAAATAAACCAGATGATTCTCTTAGATTATTAACAGTACTCTCCTATCTCCTCGAGGGAACATCCTTCGCTGCAGCATTCCTCTTGGATGCTAAACACGCCGGCACGTCCCCTGGGGAGGAGCGAGGAAGCTTGTGGCCGTGTCTGAGAGACATTACGCAAACCTGTGCAAGAAATAACCCATTAGCGGTGTTTTACGTTCTCATGAACCCAGGTTTTTCATCTGCACTTCTTATTGACATTGTTTGGCTGCTTCTTATTCTTTGACATAGCTTGGAATGGCTTATTATGGGTTAGTTTAGTAGCACATTATTGGATGGCCTGGTAGATCATTATGAGATTGCGTGGTAGCTCGTTATGGGATGGTCTCGGCCTGGTGGGAGACTTTTCATGCTCCTTATCGGGTGGCCAGTTAGATGAGTCAGTGTGACCGTGGTCCTATAATTTCTACTGTTCTTCGAGGAGATTTGCAGTACTGAATTGCCTTGTCTTGCCATCGTTCTTCCCCACTCACCGCCAATTTGTTTTCAATAGGAAAGCAGGGGAAAAGTTACTTGGACAGTCACGCGGACGACCGCTGACAAAAATTACTCATATCACCGTGAACACGCTTTCTGACGAACTATATTGACATTTTAAAACAATTGAAATGACCGACTGCAGCGCAAGCTGTGTGATGGTGCCCTAGTTCTGTTTATGTTGCAAAGCTTCAAGCGGAACAACTCTCTAGCTCATTAGTGACCATAACCATAGCCGTTTTCACAATTACCATCGCAACCAAAATGACAATTTACTAAACTCGGAGTTCTACTGTTTACGGTGCGATCTCTAGTAAGTTTGAACATGACGTGGTAACCTTTAGTCCCCACCTCCACTTCCGTGGGTACTCTCATACAGTTTGGGCCGGCGGGGGTGTGCCACTGGGTTCTCGAAAGTCTAATCCTTTACTAGAGTAAACTTTGCAAATTTTGTGACCCTGTACCAGAGTTATCTTTCAATGTCTTGTTATTACAATTTTTGTCCGCTTAGTGGTTCCGTTTAACGGCACCCTATTCTAGTTTATTTTTCAATTGTTACTAGACCTTATCCTAGATTAAGTGCCTTTTTAAAAACCCATACCCTTTCCAGCGGCACATACCCGTATAACCATATTATTGAAGTCCTAGCCGGGACTCCAACCCCCAGTCTGAATAGGGTTAAAATGATTATAATGTCTCACTTCTCTTCCTGCGTGGATTATAGAGACACACTTGCACCCACAAGTCCGCGATCCGGTCTCCGCACACCCGTATAACGGTCCCCTTTCCTCCTTTTTCGTGAGTTCTAGAACCTCTTGGTCTACTCTTTGTCTGAACGGCTGGGCTACAGGCAGCGAGGAAAATCAGCGCCACGAACACGAAATGTGTCCTTGCTTCCATCTGTAGCAGAAGGAAGACGAAACAACAAATACAAACTCTGCGCGATAGTTATTTCACTGAAGAAAACCTGACAGTTTGTTTAACTCAAAACTGCTATAAAAATCAGTTCAGACACTCACTCAATGTTTAGTTAAAAAAGAAAAAAGCCGCTTTTATCAACTGCTATGAAGTGTTTTATTTCAATTGAAACTCACCTGGTCTTTTAGTTTTTTTGTATATAAATGGTGGGAGAGAATATCGACCGGGATGTAAGTCTTGGTTTTTTATCCTAGCACTTCTATTTTTCAATAATTTAAAAACAAGTTTCTTGTTTTGTTAACTCTGCAATTCATGTGGTTTATGAGACGAAAAGAACAAACTAAACTAAATTAGAGTAAACTCAGTCTCTGAGTCAAAGTTATTTCAAGTTTATTTATCAACTCTCGATACCGATAAAATGCTGAGTGTTTAATATAACGCACTTAATGTAATCTTTGTCTTTCACTCTGTTTTGAGTTCCCTTTCCAATTCAGCCGTTAGCAAAAACTCGCGGTTTCATCCTACTATTCAAGTGAAGATCATTTCCCAAATGGGGAACTCACATAATACTATGGCTTTCCAATATTACTGCACATTTCAGTTGGAGACTTACCTTGGTTATTTTTGACATCAAGTTCAGTTCTGCAGCTGGTGTCTGCCGTGTGCTATTCAATGTGTTGCTAGTTTGGTAGCAGAGTCGATCTCTTTTTGTGCTGCTGTAAAAAATATATCGGTTGTCTCACCGTGTGTTTCTTATTGACTATTGCGTTTAGTTCCGCAATCTTCCAGCTGTTCACTTAAGACAAACGTGATCCCACTGGCGGAAGCAGCACAGTCTGCTATATTCTGATAATTATTAATGAAGTAAAACTTTTTAGCGCCTCTGGATTTAAGATATCTTGTTAGAGATTTAAAATCAAAAGTCTTCCGATGGCACACTTTGTTTGAAATGTTCATTTCCTGGCACGAGTATAATGAGAAAGAAATTTTGATTGAGGAAACAACTAATGAATCAAATGAACTAAAAACGAAGAAAAATTTTCATGAAATTTTCTCTTTGCTTTATGGGCTACAAAAATACGAACTCAAGCCAAAGCACGGATCATGTAACAGCCCTGACTTGTCTGAGAAAATCCAGTCCATACCAGACCAGTAGTTAGTTTGGCTCTTGGTCATGACGTATACGCTTGCTATCATCTTACATGATCTATTTGTGAAAAAAGCTCCAGTTGTTGAGCAATCAAAATACTTTTAAGACTTGCTAGTTGTTTTAAAAGCCGCATTTTGATGATGTCAAAATTCATGTCAGAATGTTTGGTTTCTGCGTTTCGTGCACATATTTTTTGTTTTAATCAAGTTTTTGTATAGACTGAAAGATCGAGTGAAACTCTACAACGTCTAATTCATTTTAAAAAAGTGGAAGCTGGAAATTTTGACATGTTTCTATGAAAAGTTTTCACACCGGGCAAATAGATATTGAGTGCGCAATTAAATGGTTATACGATGAGCGGATGATTAGTACAAACAGTGAAAACGGATAACTCAGACGTAATTTCGCTATCGGCTTTCAAATAAGTGGCGAGATTTTGTTTTTTGAAAACCTAACTACTGCTTCTTTTTACAATTAGTTTGTTAACACGGCCGCCTTAGAGCAAGCAATCTACATACAGTCAGGGGATTCATATTGATTTTGCCTCGTGTTGTTCAGTGGATCGGATATGAAAAAGAGAGTTTCTTTCTATTAAACGTCAGATTAGTTTGTAACCAACCTTACTTCGAACTCGTATACATGAATCATTTCAACACGTTAACGGAACCTACTCTCTTTTTTCCTTGTATTAAATTAGAACAACAGTACTTTTAAAAGTAGAGTCGAGCATTGACGAGCTAGGAAAACACTCTCGTCAAAATGTGAACGAGAATTAGTGCATTTTTTAAATAAAACTGTTACAGATTTTTTTTCGTTTTCTGCCTTAAATTTCTCATCAAATCTTCACATTTCCACCCCGCCCCCTTAATTCCAATCGCTGACACTCACACGGCATTCATTCGCCAGTTCATACCCCTTTCCTGCGCTATACAGCATCAGACCCCACCCCCCTCCTCAAATCATCCCGACTCCCAGCACATTCCTTGACTCTGTATAATTCCTCAGCCCATTCCTGCAGCGCCTGGCTACGCCCTGCTCCAACGGAGATCTAGAGCTGGTTCACAGGCTAGTCAGTTGTAATTCCGTAACAAAACACCCCGGCGTTAGTGTCTCTTCAATCTTCCTTCTGCTGGAAGATGTGAAAACAAAAAATACTTCTAAAGTTAAGAGGGAAAGATTTCCATGGTTAGAAACCTCTGAACTAAATTCTTGGTTTGCACTCAATCTCCAGGGATTCAAATGACAAAGGGTACGGCGGCCATGTTGGTGGACACAACAAAAGAATATAATTACAGCTCTATTGTTACTGTACACCAACATGGCGGCCGTGACGTCACGTGCAAACCAAGAATACTGGTTAGCAAAAAAGGTAATAGTTCTTCAAAACCTAGCCCCCTACCTTCTTCACACAATGTTACACAGATCAATTGGCTGATTGGTGCACCTTTATTCAGTGCTAATGACGTGTAAAATAATTGTCGTACTTGAAGGGGGGCGTTTATTAAATAAGAAGCTCTACTAGATAGTGTTTGTCTTTACGTTTCTTGACGCTCTTTGAACAAAGCTTTTTATTTTTTTCATTGGCATAGGGCATTAGGCCGTGGCGAGCTTGAAGGAGAGATACCACAATTCCTCTAGTGTAGATGAGGAAAACAGACTGCAACATTTGAAGTATTTTTGAGCTTGTTTTGGTGCTTTATCCGCTTGTTTTCAGCAAGGCGTTTTCGCTGTGTTATTGTTGGGGCACTTCCTTTTCTGTTACAGAGTGTTATCCCAAAGAAAAAAAACCCCCATACTTTAATAGTTTTACTTGATCAACTCACGCACTCACCCAGAAAAAAGTGTTTTAAAACAATTAAGTTATAAAAACCACAGAGAGACTGACAGACCTTCAGACAAACAGATAAACAGGTTATAAGATAAACACAAACAGTGGATACATAGCTAAAACAACAGAAAGTCTACCATGGCGGACAAACAGGGACCTCGGAGCAACTTTGAGATTGGGAGGGGAGGGGGGAGGGTACAAGGACGGCAAATATCAAACTGAGCGAGGGTCACAAATTGAGATTTCCTCTAAGTACCGAGAGCGAAGACCGAACGTAGTGCAAGTGTTTTATTGTATGGCATTTTTAATATAAGCGGCAAATGCATGCACTGTGCAGGCGAGAATCATTTTCTTCGTACATCTGGTGCGTATTTCATTTTATCTTTGCTGGAAGTATATCAATTAATAAAATAGTTTTCTTGTTAATTCAATTCTTGTCAATGCGTGTTGAGAAAATAGCTAACCATGAATTCACGATATAAAGACCACGAATGCACTTTCAAATGTTTTTATCATTTCTGCCAGGGAGTTTTATTAGATCACATTTTTTGTTATCTCTCTTCATTGCGAAAAAGCCGAGTGAACGCCACTAAACTTCAGCGGTTTAGTTGTCTACACAGCAGAACTATCGAAGTTAAATAACAACACTGCAACAGCAACAACATTATTTTGTTTACGCTCGTTTTTGAATTAATGATAAACAAGGATTGAAATGACAAATAGAATATACTTACAGGAGAGAAGAAGTTCTTAGATAGGTATTGAGAAGGGTCCAGAGTGAGTTGATTTGTCAAGAGGCCGGTAAGTCGCTTGTTGCGCATAACAATGACTTATTTGAAATTTGTAGGTCAATTGACTGGCCAAACATGGAAAGTAAAGAAAAAATCTTTATTATCTTTAATTAAGCAGTAATAGTGTTACGGACAGTCGTTTTTGGAAGTGACTCGATCTTCCTGTTTTATCTGTTAAACTTATACTGCAAAACTGTTTATAAAACTTTGGACGATTTTTGTTGAAACAGTACCGACCGAACCACACTTCAGTTCCCGCGAACAAAACCTGAAGCTGAGGCTTCGAGCCAAGTTTTCATACTCTCACTTATACTCAGCCGCTTTTCTTGTCTGCAATAAACAAATACAACAATATTAATAAATAAAAATGTTTAAAACATACTTGTACATGCGCAATACTAAACGTGATGTTGCAATTGCTTTAATGAGCATTAACCCAGAAAAAGATTATTTCCATGATCTTCTATGCCCTTTATCTTGTGCAATATCCAAATAAAAGTCCTTCGCCTTTCCACAGCCTCAGCATGTTCTCAGTGTGTGTATGTTCTTCTTTCAGCCTGATGTCCTTATGAAAAGGTCTTTATAAGAAAGAAAGTGCACTTTGCATTGATCAGAAAACCGGAATTTCTGCTGAAAATGTGTTTAAAACCCCCCAATAAACTCCGAACATTTTTGACGTAATCATTCTTGTATCGGGTCTTAAATTTTTTCTTAGTCAGTATAAAAAACATGTGTAATCAATGATTGATCTTGCAGCACTCTATGATATAGAGTATTTTCACGCCGTAGTGATATCTCAAAATTTTTCTCTTGCAGGGAATAACTGGAACTTTAGTATTTTAGTAACCCGGAAAAACCGACATTCCTAAAAACTTAATAACCAATATACCACAAACAGTTCACGCTCCATGTAGTAACAACGAAAACCGTTGACACGAGCTGAACAATTAGTATTAAATAAAATAACCACTTTCCGTTCGATTGTCATTTTTAAAGTCCTTTTGACAAGGTATTAGTTTTCAAAGGCAAACTAGATGACGTAAACACTAAACCAAGGTTTCAAACAGCTACCTTTGGACTTTATTATTTTGAGTGTTCAATCTCTTTGTAGAATCAATATAAGTGTTTTGTTTTTTCGATATTACACCTTGATCTAAATTTAGCTTTCTCCTACGCAGAGGCTTCGAAAGAAAGAAAGAGAAAACAGGGCGCGCGGCGAATCGTGGGAAGGGGGAAGAAAGCGAACCATTTTAGTATCATTTGCGAAGTTCCGGACTGATGACATCTCTTGCAATGTTTGCAGCTGTATCAACCGAGCACGCAAACACACACGGTCACACAAGGCACAGAATATAAATCGTCAGTAAATTGTAGTCGCCTCATTTCGACAGTTCAGTCTAGCTTTTAATTAGTCATGGAATGTAACGCTGCTTTAGCCGGCTCAGTGATGGCTGGCGTTCTGTTCCTTCTCATACATAAACTGGTAAAGAGACGAATTAACGTTCCAAAAAGAGGTCTCCCTTCAGGCAAAGTTCTTCTGCATCAATTCCCTCCATTTCCCAACACTGCAAACCCTTCACCGATGTGTCTAAAACTAGAGACTTTCTTACGAATGGCGAAAATTCCATATGAAGTGGACTACAGCCCTAAAATGTCAAGCAAGGGAAAGAAGCCATGGATCGAGTATAACGGACAGTTGGTGGCCGACTCAAACTTCTGCATTCGGTTCTTGTCCAAGGAGTTCGGTATTGATGTGGACCAGCACTTGAGTATCGCAGAGAGAGCGACTGCACATTTTGTTCTCACAACGATGGAGGAAAACACTTATTGGTGAGTGAAACAGCTGAAAGTTTTCTGTTGGTTTAAAATGTTCGAATAATCGCCATTGTCGCTTATTTAAATTTTGAACTTTTAAGGTTTGGCGACAGTTCGAGGAATCGGTCTTTAATACTTAATTTTCACTAATTCCAGCAACACATCAGTTAGTTTCATTTTCCATCAACAAAACAAAGAAATAAGGTTCATATTTACTGTTTTTTCGGAGGGGTTGGAGAGATACTTGGCGCCTTTTGGCCATCAGGGTTGGCGCTCATACAAGGTCGGGCGCTGATACTTTTTCTTGATAGCATGGTTGTATTAAAAAAGAACTTACTGAAGTCTCCAATATGGAAAAATGTTAAACTTGTACTTTGTAGTTTGTTTCACAACAGGATCCACAGGTGTTTTGAACAAATTGGAGCCTCGTTCTTGTTATAAATTGTTCTTATAAAAAAAAGCGTGTAACAAATCTTCCGAGCACTATTGTTTTTTTGCACAATACATGTGTGTCTTTAATACCCATCTACAAAATAAAGAATTTAGGAAATCCATTGTCTGTAACAGATGCACCCGTTTTTTGATTGCTTTTGAACAATCAGCGTTTCTAGCATTGTATTCTGGGACCATTTTAGTGCACAGTTCCAGGCCTATGTTCCCCTTTGCAGCAGCGAGTTTTGATTTAGATTTTTACGTTCCCCTGGTACTGATTATTAATTTGGCACATTATTGTCATTCCACTTCAACTGCAGGGTCGGGGGGTACTATCGATGGCACGAGGGCAACGAGAAAGAAATGACACGAATGATAGGTACGATCTACCCAACACCAGTTAGATATCTTTTCCAGTGGATGGTTCAGAAATTGATTCCGAAAATGATTGAAGTCTTCATGTACTGTCACGGTATCGGTCGACACTCAAAAGAAGAATTGTGTGACATCGCAGCAAGAGATCTCAGAGCCATCTCCGCTCTGCTGGGAGAGAAAAAATTCTTGTTTGGGGGCCAACCCTCCGTTGCTGATGCGACTGTGTTCGGTTTGGTGGCGAACTTCCTGTGGGCGTTCGAGTGTCCCCAGGGTGAGCTGATCAGGACTGAGCTGAGTAACCTGGAGGACACGCCGTCCTCATGAAGGAGACCTACTTTCCGGACTGGGATGACATCCGTAACAGAAAACATACCGCAGACCCTTAACTCTTAACTGCCAGGAGGGGGAAGGAAGTGGAAGGAGGGGGAGAGGGAAAAGTGGAAGAGGGAGGGGAGAGACGGGTGAGTGAGATTGACAGGGATAAGGGGAGAGGAAAGGGAAGGTTGAAGAGTAAGAGGGAAGGGAGGGGAGAATGAGACGGAGAGGGGTAAGAGGAGAGAGGGAGGGAGAGGGAAGG
>JAOBRG010372381.1:0-11724 GCA_027574985.1 Umimayanthus nakama
ATAATAACGATAAAGTTAATGATAACTGCCATTGATAATGATGTTAACAATGATTGTGATAATAGTTTAATATGAAAATGGAAATGGTACCGAAATTGATAATGATAACTTTCTATCATTGAATGATACTGATAATGTTTATAGTAGTGAGTGATATTAATTTTTTACTGCGATTTAAAGCTATTTTATTATTAAAACAATTTGGTGCGATGATAAGACAAATGTTGTAGAAAAGCTACACATTGAAACCGCAAAGAAAGCAATGGTTGAAATAGCTTCTTTACTGGGTAAAGGAAATCTAACCTTAGAAACTCAATGTTTATGACTTGAAAATGGCATTTAAAGAGTACTTCAACTCACGTTTTTGAGTGTGTTAGCGGTCGTACAGAATACGTTGTTTTATCTACCAGTAACCCGTGACGAGGCTTAATTAAGCTAACTGACAAATTGTCCTGTTTCTTGCTTAGCTTGAGCGCGACAAACTTGACACGGAAGAGCAAGCTTCTCGCCTGAAGGAGGATAGAGATCGATTGGATCGCTCTACCGCTTCCTTTGAACAAGATAACAACGAACTCCAACGCCAGCTGCATGTGTTGCAGCAACAGTTGGCCGAGAGCGAGCAGTCCAAGGCTCAGAAGTAAGTTGAACTCTCTAAGAGTTTGATTACAATTTCGACATGTATATAAGTATATGGGGCCACGCTAATTTTGACTTAGCTGACTTACATTTTCCAATTCTGTATAACTCTTTAAACAAATGCTAATTTTCTCTCTCGTACCATTTTTATTGGCTCTAATGTACGCCCGAACGAAAGAAGGGTTTAAAAATGATGCATCTGAGTACGCGGCGAGGTACGCTCCCAACGCATTAAGAAAAGCGTTGTTAAGCCTGAAGTCAGTCAAATATGGCCGGAGAACTTGTTCAAAAAAGACCCTTTAAGCTGAATCTTATTCATAGCTTCACAAAACAAACACATCTAAGATACAATTTGTTAGAGCACAAAACATGTTTTGATTCAGTTCAACATTCGAATTCTGTTTTCTTTCCATGGTAAAATATCACTGGGACTAATGTTGGGCAAGTCTTATTTCAGAAGAAATCTCTACATTATTTATCCCACGCCGGAGATGATTGCTTGAAATTTTTACGGTTCGGAAATATGTGTAAGTCATCGAGCTTCATTGGCTTCAAAACCCAGACCTGAAAATCTGTCAAAAATGGTCAGGGAAAGCCATGGCTATCTTTGTGTAAATAAAATAAACTTATGTAGTCAGTTAAAGGCAAACAGTTTATAATTCATCAATTTTGACCAGGAAATCAGTTTCCAAAATCTTTGGCTTAATAGACTTCATGTAATTTGGCAGTAAAACACACTTACGAGTCCTGTGTCTGGTGCACAGCAATGTTAGTGGTTAGCTTCGTCGCTTGTTGTTGCTAATGATAACCAATTTTCTATGTCAACAGAATGGTAGAAATGGCGACTCGAAACCGCCAGGAGATTGAGATGGAGTCCGAGCGCGCTAAGCAGGCTCAGGTCCAACTAGAGAAGACACAGGCCGCCCGCGAACGCGCGCACAGGCAACGTGTCCGGGGACTCGAAGAACAGGTTCGAGACTGAAGTGTCTGGTTGATGAACTACCCGTCCCTGGGGCAACTTTTTTGGCATATTTCCCCACCAAAACGCTTTTTTAGCACACAGGTTTAACTTCATTTAATAGCGTTGTGCGGCCAAACCCTAGCGGTTTCCCCCTCACTTAGGTGTTTATTTGCTGCATACTACCGTCTGTACAGCCCATGACTAGCTCTCATGTGGCCTTGTAGCTCAGTTGCTTGAGCAACGGTGATCTGTTCCGGAGGTCGTGGGTTCGAACCTCGCCGGGGTCAGTGAATTCTTCTCTTTCTACGTGTGGGCCCACTTCCTTTCCAGGGCTGCTGCTCAAGAGGTATTATTTGGAACATTTCTACAGCACTTCAACTTGCCAAGTTAAAACTATTACAGGCGGATTTAACAAAGTTTATTTATTTGTAAAGTCTTGAGTAAAATTCTAAAGCTTTTCTGATCAGTCTCTCCCCCCCGGGACTGCCTGATACCTCCCTCCTGGGGCAAAGTTTTAACTGCTGGATACACTTAATAATTGGGTTATTTCTGTTTAGGTTGCAACGCTGAAGGACCAACTCTCTAAAGAACTTCAGAAGAAGCAGTCCTACCTCACTCGCACTGCACAAAAATCCGATGAAATCAAAGACCTCAGGAACAAGCTTGGAGATTCTCTCAACGCAGTAGCACGTGACACAATGTACGAGCCCGCGGTCTTGGAGCGTGAATCCGCAAAACTTGAGGACTCGATTGACGCGAGTTTCGGGTCACCCATGCGCAGAACGAAGTCAGCATCGCCGCCCTTTAAATATCCAGCGGAAAAAATGACGACCAGTACTCCGGCTATCACCTCCAGCCCCGTACGACGGTCACCTTTGTCAGCGGGTGTCCGCCGTGGCACACCAGGAATGAGTCCACTGCGCAAGACGAGGAAGTCGACCAACTAACTGTTGATATCTGTCAAATGACTTCTGTCACATGACTACTGTCACAGACACGTTTTGACATTGTACAGAACATACATGCCAGCCTCATTCACGAGAAAGATATTGTCTTTGAGAGATCTATTGGGTATTTAGTAGTTATCCACGATTGGTTTTAAAACAAAACCGCCAACTTCATACTAACAAACAAACTTTGCTTGGTGCAATAGTTTTAATATATTCTTACCAAAAGAACCGAGTAACTTATTTCAAATATTTTATTGCTTTGAACTTTGTTTTTAGGTTTCAATTTGCATTCAATAATAGTTTGAGATGATTAGATAGGTTTTTATAGAACATAACCGAGATGTAGATTAACTAAAGACAAATAATTAATAGAATATGATCTTGGACAATTCCCTAGGAAGACTTGAGTTCCACTGAGAACTTTTTATGTGTGCATTCATATCACGTACTTGTAAATTGGCTTGAAGAATCCGTAGTCGGCGACGGATTTGTCGAAGTTTTATTTATCTTTTGTCAACTTTTATTTCCAAGTTACTATGTCCGACGGCTGATGGAGTGTTGTGTAAAATGCATGATCATTTTGAAAAAATAAAACAGCTTTTTAAACCAATGTTGCTGTTCTTTGCATTTTCAGACAGTTGGTTTTATTTTGTTATTCCAAAATATAGCACGCATTTTAGCTACTGTGTGAGTGCTGGAAATCCGAAGCTAATAGTTTTCACTTCCGCAACCGTTAGTCATGGGATATTTTTTTGCCAACTTCAGTTAAAGTAGACAAGTTAGTAAGAGAGCTAAATATTGAGTATTTGACAAAGCGGAACTGCCCATTGTAACTTCATTCGTTTCTTCAGATTGATAGTCGCTGATTGTATACATTTTTGTTAGTTGCGTGCCAGTTTTGTTTTCGTGTTTTAGTCACACCCAACAAAAATCAAACGCCTTCGCCCTGATATTTTATATTTGCAAACACAAGCTACTTGTTATTCAGGATTCTTTCTTCCGCCACTTTCTGTAGTTTGGTAGTACGACTTATGGTTTGAACCCCTTCTCCCCTTTTCCTCCCCTAAAAGTGAAAGCTATCCCAGAGATCCCCCCGCGCTCACCATTCTCTTTTCCCCAGCCCTCCAATATATTAAGTTCTCTCGCTCGCTCTCCTTCCCCAGGGAACCTCTGCGGAGGAAAGAGCACTCGTATTCATTCAGTGTGGCAACAATTTCGTTGTCTGCTTGCCACCGATAAATAAAAGAGATTTCTATTTTTTTTAATTTTTTTCTTTTTTGAGTGGTAGTAATTTTTTAATACCTCTTGAAAGCTTTGAAACAAGCGCCGTCCAAGCGGCCAGCAATTTAGATGCTGATCCGTTGGAGATCTAGGGACGAGATGACTATATCAATTTATCATTGCGCTCGTATTTTTAGCGTGTTAATAGCCATGTTCTTGCGATTCAACTTTAACCCTCTCAACCTCAAACACACCATATGACGTATTGCTAAATTCTTCCAAAGTCTTTATAGCAGTCGACCTGTAATCAGGTTAAAAGAATTTTGATTTTGGTTTTTAGATAAATTTCTTAGTAAAATCATTTGAACTACTCTCGTTACTAAGCACGTTCTTTCTGTGCGGGTTGTTACATTTTGATAAACTCGATGTAGCTGGCTTCCTATAATCTTCTTTTTAAAATTCTAAACCTACTGTCAATAAACAGTAAGGCTTAACTTTACGAACACGCTTTCTTTTTTTTTCTTTCTTTCTTTGTTGAGGTTTGCGTTCTTTAACAATAAGGTTCGGGTCACTTTTATTGTCTTTTATCCAATGGGATGACGACCCTCAATAAAGCCCTGTTGTTGCAGCATGACTCCACACGGACAATCACGCGAACACAAATGTTTGTTTCTTGTTTTCATGTTGGTAATCATTTGAGCGGCTATTTCTTATGCAAAGTATCTCGTGTATTGAAGGCGGAAACGTAACCTAGAAAAAAAACTGTAATATTGACTTGCTCAACTGCATGGCTATTGTGGCCTCAAACCGCAAAAACCTTTGGTGGCCAGGTAACCATTCCTCCTGACGTTCGCCGTTCAGGTTTTTACGTCCACGAGGTTCTTTTTAGGTACGTAAGCAACTCCTACCTCACGATTTCGCCGCTTCTAAATACCTGACGCAAGAGCACTGACATCTGAACCTCTTACGTAACAACGGCTTTTATGCTGGGTGGCAAAAAAGTAGTAATTAAGTGTGACGCCGTTCCCGCGGACAAAAATCAACAAAAATGGCGAACGCAATTCAGTGGTGGCCACCGAACGGCAGTTAGATGTTTGCGGTAGAAATACAAACTTCTACTTTAACCTCTATGAATCATGTAGAAACTTTAATGCAAAAACGATTAATGTATCTATAAACTATGATGTAGATGTTTACATCAAATCAAAACGAGTTTTACTCCGGTATCATTCCACGCTTTCATAAAAAGTCTCACTGCAAGAAAAAACATCGCCAGATGTAAGATACGAGTCAGCTGATCAGCCAAACAATTCTACTTGCCTTACCGGAATAAGTAAGCTCTTTCCTCCTTAACATGATACTTGTGCAACTTGCAGTCAAAGTTTCTGCCGGAAGAAAAATTTCGAATCCGGTGCTACTACCGGAATGAACTCAATCCGGATAGACTCGCTCGGGTATGATGTTTCAGAAAAGAGTGGGGTAATCGGATCATTCTAGATATCTGGACAATTGAGCTCTACTATTTTAATTGAGCCCTACTATATTAAATGAGCTCGATTACTGATGGTCTGTCAAATAGAGCTTTACGAATTTGTTGAGCTTGATATTGATAGAGCATGAATTTTAGAGCTTGATTCAGTTTTGGGTAATCCCGGTGTTGCAGTCTGTTAACCGAAGCGGTAGACACCTAACATGGAACTAAGGCCCGTTCGTGTACAGCCCCTTTGGGCCGAATAAGTCCAAATATAGTTGTCAAAAAAACTTCGAGGTTCTGTATTTCCATCAATTTGTTTTTAAGACCTCGAATAAAATCTTACACCTGCCAAAAGGCGTGCTCAGCCAGCAGAAAGAAGAAACCGAGCGCGCGACTGAGCCTCGAAGTTCGAGCGAAACACCGGGAGTACTAGACCGCATATAGTGAAAGTGCGAAGGACTTTGAGAAAAGCTGAGAAAATCTGATTAAATCTAAGAATCCTTTTATGATTACAAGACTGATTGTGTGAACGAGGTGTATAGAATGGTATATACTGGATAAGAAGGATGATATTTATAGTTTTTAAATTGCAACTTAAACAGTTGCATATACTTGCTTGAATTGTATTTCCTTTTCAGGCAAGTAATTGTAGCTGTTTAGGTTGTAATTAGACTGATCCTTTGGTTATCTCCCTGTATAGCTAAGCGGAGAACAGCAAACAGAAACTCTACCAAACATGCAAGTGAACAACGAACGATTGTTCATCGTGTGTATAGGGCTCCACCATGAATATGTCTGGTTTATACGTCTGAATTGAATCAGTCAATTAGGTTCTTTCTAAAAAAGATCTTTTTGTTGTTGTGTAAACAACAAAAGGGTGTCTTTTATTAAGGTTTTGTTGCTTTGCTGAACAGACCCTCTAGTTGATGTAGCTCAACACAGGCTGAGCCGGATTTGTGATGGGTAGCAAAACTTCGTTACTTTGTTTTACATACAAGGAATAACAAATGTTTAGGAGAAAATCACTAAGACTTTTTACTCAAAACATCGAGCAAATTAAATGGTGAACTTGTTTTCAGTTGGCCAGGCCACCCCTGGAGAAAATGTTTGCAAGTCAGCGCAAACCCATTTTAAAAAAACTGAAAGGTTACTCTCAGACTTACATCGGCTTGATATTAGATTTAGCCCGGACCAAGTTAGTCACCAAACAATATCAGACATTATCACTCATGCAGCACGCGGTAGCAAAGCAGTAAATAGCTGACGCACAACAAATAACAATGATGTCAGAGTGTGCTAAATAATAGCAATTCTGCTGTGACGAAGTTGTTTTTTTGGTACAAAATGCCATCGCAATGTGCATGCTCCGGTGGTTTAGTTGCCCCGTGACTCCAACGTGCGGTTGATCGAAAGAAAAGAAAATGACAGCTTGAAATGATGTGGCTTTTTAACTTTCAACTTATTCAGTGCGTCAAAGGTCATGTTAACTTTACACAGAGCGATTTTAAAGCAACAATAATGCCGTATGTAACAGGGTGCGAAAAAACAATTTTTAGTGTATCGTTTACAATGGCAACACATTGCGAGTTTTTAAAGATGGCTCACCAACGTTTCGCATGTTTTTAGTTAAAAGATTGTGCTTCGACCGGAGCACGTCGCACGATGTCAGTTTTTACTGTACTATACCTAACAGCGTTGTACGAGAAAAGGTATCTCGCCAAATTAACATTTAACTTTAACTCTATTGGATCTTTCCAAGTGGGCCCCGTCACCGAAGTGATTTTCACGAGGGCACTCTAAAATACAATAAAAAAATATGATATAACGCGACTTGACTAAATCTATACAAATTAAAAGCTTATGGTAAAATTTAAAAACACGCATGATTAAAATAACAAGATAATACAATAACAATATTGAAGACACCAAGTGTTGTGACTTATCCCAGCACCGAAAGGACAAAGAAAAAAGAGCATTAGTTATACTGCAAAAAGTTGAAAGCGAACTAATAATATTTATGGTAAAATGCAGGCAACACTGTCTGATAAATAGCTGAATACAAGTTTATAAATGAGAACTAATTGGCCCTGGACGAATTCCGTCGTAATAGAGCCTTCAGGACATATTTGATCAGTATGATTTACATACCAGAGTTCGCAAGTTGTTTTCAGATTTCGTTTTCCACTCGATTTATTTTTTTCACAAAATAAAACACACTGTTCTACCTGAACCAAGTTATAAAGTCAGTAGAACTTTTATCACAAGGACACAAAGCAAATTAGTTCTGGGACTTTCTCCATTTTAAACGATTACTCATCAATGCAGTAAGTTATGTAACTTGTTGTCGAGTACAAAAGCGATACTTTGATACAGTTGACAAATTTAACTTTTACTTGTCGTAGGCGATGGTACCATCTTTGTTAGAGCCCAATTGAGTCACACCATATCCCCATAGGCGTTATCATGAGGTATTCCTGAAAAGATGTGATTCAATGAATGATGATTCGTTATTAGATAACTTTCTAACTCTACTTGATAGTCTTCCGGATTTTCTATAGAAAAGGCTTTTTTGAATCGAAGAAAAAGTTTTTTTGAATTAGTCTATTTAAAAAACAAACTGAGCTTGTTTTGACCGAACTCATAAAAATTGGGAACGTCGTATATAGATTAAGCATATAGCATTCTTTTAAGAACGTTTTCATCGATTTTTTTTTCTTTATCGTTTTGTCTTGTTCTTATTCCTGTTCAGTTCTTCTTGGTTTTCTTCTTCTTTTTTGTTGTTGTTGTTGTTGTTCTTTTACTACTTCTTCTTCTTGTTTAGTCTCCTAGTTCAGTTCTTGTTTAATATTTTAATTATATTAAGTTAAGTTCTTTGTATGTAATTAAATGCACAACCACAGCTGATACGTCAAACTCTGAACCATAACACTTCGACCTGCAGTCACTGTTAACGAACAACCAATGACGGAGTTCCAAGTGACAGGAAAAACAAAGGCTAAAAAAATAAACAAAATACTGAAAGAAGAAAAACAAAGACAACTAATTGGAATTAAATTGATAGAGAAAGATGCAATATCCTTAGTACGTTATATCACTTTCTATAAAACCCTACTACTGTACTAGTACTACTTTGCACTGTATAATTGAAGAAGTACCTCACAAATTCTTCTAGCTGTTATCGAATGTTTTGAAAATATCAACTTTGCTTTCAAACTTTTAGAAAAATCAAAAACGCTCCTTTTTAGTTTCTTTTGCATAAAGATCTTCAGGACTCTATAAGAGAACAGTGTTTGGTTTTGGACGACTGTGTTTCGTAATCAGTCAATACTTACGGAAGTTGATCTCTTGAGCTGTATCTCCTGATCTGAATTGCGGGGGAGGACAATTCAAAACGCTATCTTTTCTTAAAAGAAACAAAGCTATTCAAAACTATGACGGGCAATTTACTCAACTCGTGCTGAGTCAGAACCGTTGATAAAAGAGGAGCGTTCACAAACAGGAGCTGCAGTATAGGGTTGAAGCTGCAAGGGTCGGTTGGTTAGCACTAAACGCAACATCTGCGATGGCTGCAACTGGAAAATTAAATCGCGCTGCTGCATGTGGTCAAGGTGATTATAACTCATACAGTTCTCTCAGACAAAGTTGTGCTCCTGTAGCTATAAACACCGGTAACAATTTACTTTCTAGTTTTGTGAAAGGCTCAACCGTTAATCAGTTTAGTGGCTCAAGCGAGCAGTTTTTCTCTGCAAAGGCTATAGACTTGCCGTACCAGTGTTTAGAAGAAATTACTAATATCACGGAAATGGAGAGTATTGTCAACTCGGGAACAAGTTGTTTGCAGTTTCCTGCTGGCTTATCACCTACCACATACCAAGTCCAACCCAGTTTTCGAACATTTGACTCGTGCATTGATAACTCTTTTGTTCTCAAAGAAGAGAGGAACTATGGCTGCATGTCAGACACCACAGACGCCAACGATACACTTGGAATGGAGACAGGGTTCGAGCAGAACGAGCTCGCCTATGTGTTGGAAAATGCGCAATCTTTAATGGACGCCAGTGTTTTATGCGAGAAAGAAAGCAGCACAGCTGTTCAACTCAGTCCCTCAATAAGCACTGAATGGCAGATCAAAAGAAATGAGTGTTCCAAAAGCACAAAAAAACGAAAGAAGAAGACAAGCGTAACGATAAAAGATGCCAAGTATTGGGAGCAACGGAACAAGAATACTCTTGCTGCGAGACGAACAAGACAAACCAAGCGAGAAAAAGACTCGAAGGCGCAACAGAGACTTAAATTTCTTGAAATAGAGAATACAAGACTCTGTCTGGAAATGAGCTGCTTAAAGGAAGAGAACAAGAACTTTAGGCGGAGGCTAGTCGAATTTGTAACGGAAGCTGAAGTTGTAATGGCATGCACACAGCAGTATTCAGATCTGTGCTTATGAATTACAAATATTTGCTCAGAGATAGCATCAGTTATTTCAAGCAGGTGATCTTTCTTTTGGGGATGGTTGGCCTGATTGGCAGGAGAAGGGGGAAGGGGGAGCTAGGGGGAGTGGCAATCGTAGTTTTATTGAAAAATTTACCAAATCTGTATATATTAATTTTCATTTTAACTCAGTCTTATCGGTTTATATTTCCAACCAATATACTTTTATTGTTCAATACTTTGTAACACACAGATTAAACGGGAATGTTTCTCACTTAATGTAGTGTTGTTATTGGGTATGCTACTCTAGTCAGTAAGGGGGTGGGGTCTCTAGTATCTTGTTTCTTCATTGATAAAAAGATGGGGACTGTTCGCCATGTCTGGACTACTTGAAGCTGTTAAGAAGGTGACAAATTTGCAGAACAACTTCCTGATTTTTACATTTTGTGGCAATGTTCTGGTGGCTCAGTTATCATAAATAGTTGAGAAGGCTAATCCTTGCTAATTTCCAAGAAATGTTTATTTGCACTGTCAAAATAGCAAAGACGTTGGATTTGTGTTGCTAGCAAATATCTTGCCACGTTGCATTCTTTATTTCTGGAAGTTTGACAGCTGCTAGTACAGAACGCAAAAATGGTTGGAGACTTATGTTAAATTGGACGAAGAGGAGTTCCTGTGCAAATATATTTTGAATTTCTCATGATGCAATGAGGTAGCCGACTGTGTATCATGGCTGATTTCTCAAAATTGCTTGTCAGAACGATCGAGCTAGTTTGGCTGTTTTAAGGAATTCTTCAAAACCTACTGGTTTTTGATGAAGAAGGGTTCTATTATAATGGTTTTGCTCTGGTTTGAACAATAAAAACACGAGAAAAAGGATTTCGAATTAAGAGCAAATAAACTTGTGTCCTTGCATGTGCTGTTTTTCGATGAAATTCAATATTATAGGAAAGTTTTGCTCTATTGTTTTCGTGCAAATTTCCATTTCTGGTAATTGTGTGGTTTTTTTTGTTGTTTTGTATGTCACAACTACTAGCAGCTGGAAATTTTCCCTAAATGTGAAAAATTTTGACTTCAAATAATTGTTTTGAGACTGTATGTGGTTTTAAAGGATCTTCTTTACCTGAATTGATTTAGTTCTAGCAATTGTATAGCTTCCATGAATGCTGATGGCAAATCAAAATCTGCTTCAGAAACATGCGAGAAGCGTTAGCTATGTAATAAACCTTAATTAAACAGGATGTATGCGTTGTTTTTCTTACGGTTAAGATATCTGAGCGTATTTACCTCCAAAAAGGCATGACTTAGAAAGAAACCAAGCTCAAAATTTTTTCTCAGGCAAATAGCAGAAAGAAACCAAAAACTGACGTCATTGCACATAACAGGTTTATTGAAGTATTTTCGCTTAGATTCTTTTCATCTTCCCTCAGCCTGAGTTACTATTGAAAAAAGCAATGCGTCAATGATTCAACAAAAGTATACACCAATATGTTACCATGGCAACATCAGAACCAATTAGCTTGTTTTTGTACATGGTTTGGGTCAACATACTTGCATATGGCATTGATATGAAAAAACTGTTTTAGGGTAGCAAAGTTATTCGTTCATTCAGAATGGAAGGTGCAGAGGAAGGGGACGGGGGAGAGGAAGGGAAGATCAAAGGTTTCTTCTACTTTTTCCTTAAGTTTTCTGTATGCTGTTTCTCAAGGACCAACCATTTGGATTTGTGGGTGTTTTTAAAGCAGTAGCCGTAGGGACAGAGGGAGGGGAGATGAGGGAAGGGGTTAAAAAGAAAGTTGTTCTGCTTTTTCTTAAATTTAAGATTTGCTGTTTATCAAGGACCGACCACTTCGATTTGAGGGTATATTTGCAGTAGTCCTAGAGAGTGGAGGAGAGGTGGAACAGAGCGGGGAGGGGCGTGCAACTGGAGTTAAAGGAGAGCAGGGGTGGATCTAGCCAATTTTGTGAGTAGTGCCCTGCAAGTGATAAGATCGAGGGGCCAACGGCCTCGAGAAACGAGCGGCCGAAAGGCGCGAGCATCCTTGCTTGATCCT